>OX393562.1:5865659-5958159 GCA_947652115.1 Blastomussa wellsi
GTGAGGTTACTGAACATATGAACATGCACGTGTGACGGACACAACAATTAATTAGTTTTCAGCTAAACCGGCCGTAACCAGCCGTGGCAGACCTTGACCTTTGTTCCACTTCTGACGTCATCAGCTTTGACCAAAATAGGAATCCAATTTACCCCAGTTCTGCAGGAGGGCAAGAGCTTTCCAATGATACCCAGATGATATTGATTGAGCCAATGGAGCTTGAAATATGCACGACAACGCTTAGAAATTTCTGCCAAAAACTAGGGGGAAATTTCCCTCACTTACCCTTGGCTACTCCATGTTAAGTATTTCCCGTCTAATTAACGCTTTTGTGGCAATTCTTGAACCAAAAGCAAGCCCAGTAAAAGGCCAACAAAAGCATAAAAAAGATACGAGGAAAGGAGAAAGGAAAAGCGAAAAATAAAAATAAAGAAATCGAAAAGCCTAAAGAGGTGGGTCACTTTCTCGTCCAAAAACGCGAAATTTTGATTTCTGCGCATGCCCGAGCTAAAATGTCATTAAATGCGATGCTAGTGAAAAACCTGGTATGTCTTTAACTGACCAGAAAATTTTCAAAATGTCTAAAAAACACATTTTTTTTAAAATCTCCAGGAGTCAATGGGTTAAAGAACTCCAGGAGTCACACTTAGTTTGGCCTCATGCACTAGCTGTGGTACCATTCAAAGGAAAACTATGAATACTGTACTAATTTCATCTGCATATAGTAGACATGTAAGCTTTGATTGTCTTTTCCTTTTGTTCATGTTGCATGTGTCACAGCTTAATCCTTCGCAGTGATATTTTTATAAAGGTGGAACTGTCCCCCAACAGTGTGTGCTGTCATTGGCTACTTCAAAGTCAAATCTTATCATTCTAACAAAAAAAACTGTTTCCTGTCAAAGTCTCTGAGCGGCACATTACAAAATCTGTGATGACAGAGGACAGGTTACTCCCAAGCATTGTATCAGGTTGTCCCAACCATCTGCCAGCTGGGTTGAGAGAGGCACTGTGAAAGTAAAATGTCTTGCCCAAGAACACAACACAAACAAACTCAGACTGCTTGAGTCGAGCACACTAACCATTAGGACACCATTTCTCCCACAACATCTTCAATGCCCTATACAGCGGTTTTCAAGTGAGTGTTGAAAGTAATTGGCGCTGGTGTTGGTTGTTTTGCATTACTGCAGTTAGTGAGTGGTGTGATCCCATGCCCTTCTTCGGCCAATCAGAACAACAAAACCGATGTTGACTCGTATGCAATTTTTCCTATATATGCTTCCCGCCAGCCACGTGCAGTATTTTTGTTTCAAATTTTAATTGGTTCCCTACATGGATCACGTCCATTGTGATTGATGAGTGGTTATTGTAATTTTGGTTTTGACACTCAATTGAAAACTGCAGCTATAACAAATCACTGCATGAATTCCCCTTAGAAACTAGTTAATTTTGATTCGCTCAAATCTCAATGTTTTCATGTGCACTGACTCAGGAATTATTGACAGAGATTCTTGGACAACAAACCATCTCAGTTGCAGATGTAGTGGATATTGCATGGCTGCACGGAGATATGACATTTCTCTTCGAGTATTGCAAGATATTTCATGAGTGAGCGCAGTGAATGAGTGAAATATGTTTCAACACGAGAAGAGAATTTCATATCTCCAAGCGGCCATGTAATATCCACTATTTATTTATTTTTTGTTTCAAGCATCTGAGCGGGCCGGAATCCTAAATCCTTGAATTTGATTGGCTAATCACGCACACGTGACCGGTCCAGCTTTTTACAATACGGCCCACGGGCCAGATTTTTTTCCCGCTCACGGCAATTGATGAGTTGAAAGGAAAAATTAGCAGTGGAATTAAAGGCCTTGAAGTTCTCCAAAAGGCGAGTATTCATTTTATTTATTACAGAATCAAGTTTTAGTTCTCGGCCGTTTGCCGATCGTTGTTTGTTCGTTTGCACTGATTTTCATGCCAGTTGTAATTCACTGCAAGTTGCCGGTTTTCAGACTCCAGTTAGCATTTAAAACGCCGTGTTTCTATGCTACATTTTGTCAAAACCGAACTCCATTTTCTACCATTCAAGAAGAGCAGGTGTCTTTATAAATAACAGTGAAATTAATCTTCGCAGTATATTTTGCCGTACACAGGCAGCCATAAGAACTACAAACATACAGGAAATTCGCTAACTGTCTATCGAAATAAATGCTGTTAGAACCAAACAAATGAGTATAAATTCATTAAATGCGAATGTCTGTAGCTGGAAAATGTGTCTTGAAGTGCTTTTCATTCAGCTAACGAAGCTTGAAACATGTCGACACAAACGGCAATCGATTTTCAGTTCAAAGTATTTCCATGGATAAGACTTATTTTTATCCAGTTTTTATAATCTGTTTTGGTGCTGCATTTGCACTTTTTAATTCTTTCTTTATTGATGAAGTTTCGGCGAATATGGTTCATTGTAGTAAAATCATTCTTCGCAGTATAAAATGCATACTGTGCAAACAAAATGATTTTCGCCGCTCGGCTCAATTGATGATGCGCGCGTAAACAAAGATTTTCAAACACTTAATGATTTCTTGCCCCAAAAAATTAAAGTAGGAAAAAAATAAACAAGTTATTTACCGGCTAAGGTCGGTCCGTATGGTGAAAAACTGTGACCTCAGACTTGAAAATGCTGCCCTCAGCCTGCGGCCTTGGGCAGCATTTTCAAGACCTTGGTCACAGTTTTTCACCATACGGACCTCCCAGCCGGCAAATAACATAGCTACCTGAAAACATTGAGATTTGAGTCAGTGCACATGAAAACATTGAGATTTGAAAACATTGAAATTTCTTATCTCCAAGCAGCCATGTAATATTCTATTTATTATATAAACACCAATGAACTTCCAAACCTTTTCACTTTTGCTGCAAAAGGTGCAATTTATTACATAACCATAGCAACGGTGATATCTTCACATGTGAAGATAACCGCGAAAGCTCACCTGGTATTTCACTGCTGTTTATATAATAAAATTTTATATCACTTGAATGTACCTTTTAGCAACGAGAGTGGTAGCCCTGTGGATAATAAGTGACATCTCTATTTTCATTCTCTTCTTGATTGCCTGAAAAGCCAATGCAATAGGTTTTTTTTTTCAGTTGACCCTAAACTATTGTTCTAAAGCATTAATCATAAACTTCAGTTCAGTTTCTAAACTGCTGTTCAATTATTTGGTTAAAGTTCTCAGTGGCTTGACAAACAAACAGATCACTTTAATTAATGAGCAATACATGTTCTTGTGTAGAAAGTAGGTTTAAACACTGGTTTGCTACTGTGACTGCTATTGGGGCAGTCTGTGTATGAGCCTACTGGCCCATCAGGCCGGAGCTTATTCTTATTTCTAAAGCATGAAGCGACTGAGAGTATTTCTACTCCCCCCTGGATGGGATGCTAGTCCATCGCAGCACCAGATTTGCAAGTACCGATTAATACACCTCAGTGAAGAGAGGCACAGTTAAGTGTCTTGCCCAAGAACACAATGAAGTTCCCCAACCAGGTATTGAACCCTAACCGCCCAGTCCGAGTTTCACTGTACCCACAATATTGATGCATCAATGTAATTACGGCACACAGCGAAATGGTATACTGCTCAATAAAACTTGTGTAAATCTTAAAGTAAACTTTTTTATGCACCTCAAGTGCTTCAGGAATCTTCCCAAGAAGAGATAGAGATTCTATGAGCACATTCATGAAGTGGTCACTGTCTGACTCTGGGTCAGTATTCAAGTCCTCTGTGATCTGAAGTAATAATTTGAGAAAAAAAATAATAATGACTGAGAATAACACTTGCTACAAAACTAAAAAAACTTTTGCGGCTAATACTGCGTAACAAATTCTAATAAACAAAATTTAACATTTACTATGAGACAATTTAATAGGCCATTTCCGAGTTCGCTTTTACCTCAGAGTCAAAATGAGTCTAAGTGTGAAAGCATTCATATGAAAAAATTCATCTGAATAGTTTTATTTTTGCATTTAGACTCGTTTTTAAGCCGAGGGAAAAGGGAACTCAGAAATGGCCTATTATATATAATCAACAATTAAAATTGATTTTCTAAGTTCTATACCTCGGTAGATGAATGGGAATCATGTGACGAGACTTGCTCCATCAAAAGGGATCCTGTCAACAAATTATTATGCTCTTAGATTCGTGGCCAGAAGTGTCAAAATAGAATATACAGTGTATGTTGCTTATAAACACAGGACGCTAGTGGACAAGAGCACAATTTCCACATGTATGTAGATTAATGTACCCTCACCATGCAGCAAGTGAAATATTATACATTTTAAGAGTTCCATTATTCTATGTTAGGCATAACACAGAAAACATACAGCTGTAAATTATGCACTGTACAGCGTTATTAAGGAGAGAGACCCCTAACTACAAAAAGGTTGCAATGGATGACTTCTAACCAACATATCTTAGGTTCATAGCGTTTTAACTGACAAGAATCCCCACAGAAATGCATGGCAAAAAACTAATGCCAGGATTGAAAGGGAACCCAAGATATGATAGTTAGAAGTCATCTGTAGCAACCCTTAACACACCATGATATTTATTTCAGCTTTCTGATCAACTCACTACAACTTGGTAGCAATCTAGAGTATACAACAAAACACCATTTTACAAATTTCTTGTCATTTGGACTAACATACAGAGCATTACCAGAATATAAATAGATTTAGCCAAGCCTAAAAGTGGAGCTCCATATACATATTTTTGGCTGGTTCTAACCCAGCAAACCATTACCTGGTCAGCTGTCAACTTTTAAAACACATGTGACCTCAATGACCTCTAAACCTGAAACTGCGATATATGGTCATATGATATACTGGCTGGTAGATACATGTACCTTGTTTTGACAGCTGTCAATTGAGCATAACATGGATGTCATATCTCAAAGATGTGAGCTTACGCAACATTGTATGTATGTAGGGTGCACGAGCCCTGCAAGCAATGCTGCTAGCCATTTTGACTATGAAACGTGAACGGCATGGTTCTACTAGCTGTCTGCAGCCCTTCAGGCAACCAGAAAAGTCTGCATATGAGCCTAGTGGCCCATCAGGCCGGAGCTTATCCCAGGTACCTTAGTATGAAGCGACAGAGTCGTTGAGAGTATTTCTACTCCCCCTGGATGGGATGCTAGTAGATCACAGGGTTACCCCCAGCAGTAAATTTGCCAATACCCATTTATACACCTGGGTGAAAAGAGGTACTGTGAGAGTAAAGTGTCTTGCCCAAGAACACAATGCAGTGGCCCGGCCAGGGCTGGAACTCGGACCGTCCAACCGGAATCCAGTGCACTAACCATTAGGCCACTGAGCCTCCCACTCAGGCAACCAGAGCTCCACTAAAGTGAATGAATTATGATGAGCCAAGCATCAAGATTTTTAACTACGTTAAGTAAGGAGAAGTTTGCAATTGAAATCAACTAAGGACTACAGTATTAAACTGCATGTAGCAAGTACTAACTGTAAAAATGTACAGAATGAGATAGTTTCTTACTTGAGGCAGTGCGAGAGTGTGACTTTTTGAAGAGTCCACCTGAACCAATACTGGACGATGACTCTGACAGTTTACAATACAAACAAAAGAAACAATTTTAGTTGTTTATTCCACATACAGCTGCACATGTAGCATGTGAAGTTGTCTGATCGACATCATGAGTGAGTGTGTATGGGATATGTGACTGCATAAAATAGGATTTTATATTCCTTCTTCTGTTTGATTTGAATAAAAATAATTTAACTAACAATTACAACACTTAAAACACTTTTTTCAATTTGTGATCAAATTAGTGCATTGCTAGCCAAAATAGGACATTGTCTTGACTATTTCCTCTTTTAGTGATTTGGTTTGCCCAGATTCTAGACTTCTAAATCTTCCTCAAAGTGCATTATGCACTAAAAATGACTCGTAACTCTCGAACTCTCAAATGAACATTAACCCAATTATTCACAATTTCCCAAACTATACCCACTAATTAATTAACTACAGGCTTGACAAACCTTTAGCTCCGACAGATGCGTTGTCAGTCATATATGCCACTAGCTTCGTTCTCTTTTGTCTGCTCTTTTCTGACTTCAGATAAAGGTGAGTGTTCAGTTCTTTGATCAGTAATTCGTGTTCCACCTGATGAATCCACAAAATTAGAAGTTTCACATTTATAACAAACATATTTATAAAATAACTGAGATACTAGGCGCACTCTCACTGGTTGATAGGTGTGTTTAGATGAGAGAATGTAAGTTTTAGTTTCGTGCGTACTTTTAAGAAATATTTTATAAAAGCAATAGAGGACTTTTTCTGAGTTTACATAGCCTCATCTAAACACTCCGGGGTTTGGGAGAATTCTCGAAAGTTATGCAAACCCTCGACTGCATCTTGGGTTTGCATAACTATCTCAGATTCTCCCAAACCCCCATCGTGTTCAGATGAGGCTATGTAAACACGGCAAAAGTCCTCTATTGCTTAAATATTAAGTGCACAAAGATAAACTGATTCATGGACTTGCTATATAATATGTCAGTACTACATTTGCAGTATGCTGGACAAAAAGTTTAAAGTTTTTAAGTGAAATCAAAATGTGTGCCATCCTCGGAGACCAGGGGTGAAAGTTCACAAGAAGTCACAAGAGTGCCCCTGGGATGCTACAATCAAATGACTAGTTCCACGACCCATTTGAATGCTTGCCTCTGATTTCTAACCATCAATATTTGAAAACCAGACCTCCTAAGGATAAGCTTTTTGAACAAGTTTGTTCCTTGAAAAATCCAAATTATGGCCTTCTTTGACCAGAACAATAGAAATATTATTGTAAGTGTGATCACTCACAAGTGACACTGTTCTTATACATGCGTACGGACCAAAATTTCATAAAGAAAGTAATCCCATTGGCATACCTTCTTTCTTGACTGCAAATCAAGTCTAATATGTCTCAAGGCTTCGACTCCAGATAAACTTCCCTCGAGCAAAGAGACTGTACAACAACATACGGTGTAAGCATTCATTTCTACAATTTAATGGATCACAGAAACTGTGCGCACATAAAAACTTCAAGTTAATACCTGATAGTTTACATAGTGTAAAATACGGGTAATAATTTACAGATTTATATCAAAACAAGACCAAGAGTGCAGCAAATGTGTTAGATATATTGTGCTTGTCAAGAGAACATAAAATTCATACATTTGAGCGAACATGTGATTTTCTTGTTTATAGGACAAATTGACTTTTACATGCCTTATTTTAAACAGTTATTTTTACCCATCGCTTTAATTTACTCTAGAGTCGGTGCAATACGTTGGAAAGATTTTTACCGACTCAACTCATCTACAGTACCACTCAAATGTAAGTAACCACCGTCTCGCGAGAAACAAGACTCCTCTAGTAAGAAATGACTATCATCTCGCAGGAAATGAAAAACATCTCACAGAACTGTCTCATGAGAACTTTCTTGTTTCTCGTTTTAGCGCTGCAAGTAACAACTCTACATACAAAATACAACTTCTGTATAAACAGCTATTCGCAGGAAGGATGGTTATGCATAGGAAAAATCGTTGAGCAAACATGTACATCGTATTACTGGTTTATTCTTTTCAGCAAGACCTGCATGGGCCATGTGCCACTGGTGTATTTTTAGTGTATAGTGGGCAATTTTTTTTACATGTATTGATCGACTTGATGGACATTTGTTTTGCCTGTGCATCTTGAAACTTTAAATTGAATTGAATTGAATATAAATTACGCTGCTGATTAAATTTATCTTTGGCTTGATTTTGTTTCAAACCTGGTTTGATTTTTATTTCACATTGTTTCAGAAAAATTAAAATCAAACTGGTTTGAAAATTTTTAAACCAAAGTTAAATTTATATTTTATTTTTATATCACACCTGTGGAGACAAGGAGCTCTGTGGCATGCAGGTAATATTTTTTTTTCTTGTACTTCTCGATCTGTTCAGGAACATTCTTTACTTGATCTCTGAGAAAAAATTAAATACATCATAATATCTGCATGTACAAATAGTTTTCCAGAAAGCAATGACATTGCAAAGCTATTTAGGAAATTACTTCTCCCATCCTGGGAGGAGGCGAGCGTGGCATAGTGGTGAGGGCGTTGGACCTGTAATCTGGTGATCCCGGGTTTGAGTTCTCCTCCCTGCCACTAAAACGGATTTGTCTTCTGTGATCCCGAATTCAACTCCTCCGTCTACTCTTTGTAACTAGCCAACTGGTCTGCCTCCTGCCAGTTGGGATTTTTAACAACTTTCTGTTTCATTTACAATATTTGTTTATGTGTTTACAGTGTCCCCAATTAGCACAGTAGTGCTAAATACATTGACACTTAAATAAAATTATTATTATTATTATTATTATTATTATTATTATCATTATTATTATTATTATTATCATTATTATTATTATCCTTGTCATATGAATTCTTAGTCCAGTTCTCGTCCCTCTATCTGTGTCCTGTAATGTTTCACTCTCGGGAGGGAGGGTTCAAAAACAATTATCTGCACAAGCTCATCAGTTGGTACGTTTCTGACTGCTAGTGTAGTTGTAAAAGGTCAAATTTAAATTCAAGTTATTTTCCTTAATCTTGGTTTATAATCTAAACCTAGGTACGAGTCTCAGAGTGTCTTAGTAATAAAGCTTAAAAAATAAGCGCTCCGTCAGCATTTCCTGTGTGGCAAGGTTGGACAGCAGATACAGAGGTTGAGTTCAAATCCTGTAAGTGCACATAAATTTGTAAAGAAAAAAAAGAGAATATATATATATGTTATTTGCCGGCTGGGAGGTCCGTATGGTGAAAAACTGTGACCAAGGTCACAGTTTTTCACCATACGGACCGACCTTAGCCGGTAAATAACTTATTTATTTTTTTCCTACTTTAATTTTTTGGGGCAAGAAATCATAAAGTGTTTGAAAATCTTTGTTTACGTGCGCATCCAGTTGAGCCGAGTGGCGAAAATCATTTTGTTTGCACAGTATGCATTTCATACTACTAAGAATGATTTTACTACAATGAGCCATACTCGCCGAAACTTCATCAATAAAGAAAGAAGAATTAAAAAGCACAAATTTAGCACCAAAAGAGGTGGGGGTAAAGAGGTGCGGGGTAAGGAGGTGGGGGTAAAGCTAAATAAGCTGATGGAAATACCGTGTATAAATAAAGTTATCTTATCTTATCTTATCTTATCGTAAAGAGGTGGGGGTAAAGAGGTGGGGGTAAAGAGGTGGGGGGTAAAGAGGTGGGGTAAAGAGGTGGGGGAAAAGAGGTGGGGGTAAAGAGGTGGGGTAAAGAGGTGGGGGTAAAGAGGTGGGGGTAAAGAGGTGGGGGTAAAGAGTTGGGGGTAAAGAGGTAGGGGTAAAGAGGTGGGGGTAAAGAGGTGGGGAGTAAAGAGGTGGGGGTAAAGAGGTGGGGGTAAAGAGGTGGGGGTAAAGAGGTGGGGGGTAAAGAGGTGGGGTAAAGAGGTGGGGTAAAGAGGTGGGGGATAAAGAGGTGGGGGTAAAGAGGTGGGGGTAAAGGGGTGGGGGTAAAGAGGTGGGGTAAAGAGGTGGGGTAAAGAGGTGGGGTAAAGAGGTGGGGGGTAAAGAGGTGGGGTAAAGAGGTGGGGGTAAAGAGGAGGGGGTAAAGAGGTGGGGTAAAGAGGTGGGGGTAAAGAGGAGGGGGTAAAAAGGAGGGGGTAATATGGGGACCCCTCTTTTTAATTACAAAATTTAAATCCCCTTACGATGAACAACAAATGGGCAAAGTTTGAACAAAAATCTATTGTCAGTTCTATTTCAGGGGAATGACCTTAAGTAAATTTTTTATTATAATTCTTAAGCGAAATTTTTAAGTATATTTTTTGAATACGGCCTCCATGAAAAGCAGTTTTTATTCTTTTGTATTTTACACCTTTTTTGCAGCTAGGAAGATAGGTAGTTAGTTGATTACCATAAATACTTCTAAATAAGCTGATGGAAATACCGTGTATAAATAAAGTTATCTTATCTTATCTTATCGTAAAGAGGTGGGGGTAAAGAGGTGGGGGGTAAAGAGGTGGAGGTAAAGAGGTGGGGGTAAAGAGGTGAGGGGTAAAGAGGTGGGGGGTAAAGAGGTGGGGGGGTTAAGAGGTGGGGTAAAGAGGTGGGGGTAAAGAGGTGGGGGTTAAGAGGTGGGGGTTAAGAGGTGGGGGTAAAGAGGTGGGGGTAAAGAGGTGGGGATAAAGAGGTGGGGTAAAGAGGTGAGGGTAAAGAGGTGGGGGTAAAGAGGTGGGGGTAAAGAGGTGGGGGTAAAGAGGTGGTGGTAAAGAGGTCGGGTAAAGAGGTGGGGGTAAAGAGGTGGGGGTAAAGAGGTGGGGGGTAAAGTGGTAGGGGTAAAGAGGTGGGGGATAAAGAGGTGGATAAAGAGGTAGGGGGTAAAGAGGTGGGGGTAAAGAGGTGGGGGTAGACTGAACCATCGGCGGGTTATTTTTTACGTATGTCAACTCAGAAAAAATTATGCCATCTATAAATAGAGATTGATTTTCAAGAATTTTGGGATCCTGATTCATCAAATGTATTGATGACGTTATCTTCAGTTGAATGTAGTGACTGTGGTCAAACAGCATTTTCAAACATTGGAAATATTTGGAGTTTGAAGACAACTGAGATTTGTTTTCGTGAAGCTTTGGGCAAAGAGGTGCAGATGATTGACATCCGTGTAGACATTTTGTTCTGAAGGTGGCGTCTGATTGGTTCATCACAAGTATGTGCAAACATATGTGCAAACAATTGCCCCTGGACCCTCTCTCTCGACAGCATAGCACTGCATGGCAGAGAGGGCCCCCCAACTGGACTAAAGAATTCTATTGTGGCCAGTTAGAAGAATTTGCTTGTTGATATTTGGGCTTAAAGGGTTGATTTTCTAATTCCAAACATGAGGAAGTCGATTCGCTCCGACGAAGGGCTAACGCTCGAAACGTCAGCTCTTGAATCTCTTTACCGTGGCCAATTGACATTATCAACCCAGTTGATAAAACCAAATTATATTGTTATACTTCCCACCGACGCAGCACCACAGTTTCTTTAGAAACTTACCCCCTCTGATTAATTATCACTTACATTCTATCCAGTAGATTGAGAACTTCATTGTACTCCAGGCCATCCATCCAATATTTCTTCAACTCTTCTCTTTTGCAGTGCAGTAATGACTTGCATGCTAGCAGATTTTCTCTCAGAGCCTTCACTTTCTGAAGAGATGCTGTCCAAACACGAATTTTATTAACACAGACTCAGATGTCCAACAATCATTCACTTTGGCTTTTTGTATGTTACTTTTATACAAATGTAAGTTAAGAATATCACCAGAAGTTCAGAGTACAATGTCTTCTTTTCATTTTCAGTGTTGAACTTGTGTGCAGCAGTGCTCCAAGTTCAAGTTTTTCAGAACCGCTTTTAGTGACTTCATTTAAACTGTAAAATGGTCGCCACTACAAAAAAAAGCAAAGCTCTTCAAAGCAGGCCTAGGACACCTCATGTCATAGTCAGCATTTGTTAAAAAGGAGAAACAATAGGTGTTATGCGTTACGAACTGGCACAAAGCTTTATATTTAGCAAAAAATAATTTTTGGGGTTAGGTGCACTTTAACAAAATTACAATTTTTTAAACTAGCTCTCTTGCCTTCCACAACTGCATCCTTTTGGTTTATAAAATTCACGTTGACTGTATTCAATTTTGTATTTGTTGAAGAGGGCGGGAGTACTTAAATTTAGCACACATTAAATTTGACGGAAACAAATATCAGCTAGACATACTAAATTAAGCAATTTTCCACTAATTTGATAAAATTGCTAAAATAAGTAGCCATTAACTATTAGTAACCATGGCACAGTAATATATAACAAGAGTACATGAATATAACATGCCTCTCCTCTCCTCTCCTCCAAACAATATTGATCAATATTAAAAACTAGATATGGTATATTGCATTTCCTGAGTTTTGATTGGTTGAGAGGCAATGATATGAGTTCATATACCATTGACCTACCAAAAAGGTACGTGTACGTGTAAAAGAATGCATTTTTGCAATGTTTGTACAATATTTTTGGGTCATTTTTATTAATTAAACAATTATTCCACTTGAGCTTGTTGGATATGAGATGGTTATAGCCAACTCAGCGCTACACGCCTCGTTGGCTATCTACCATCTCATATCCAACGTGTGCTCGTGGAATAATTGTTAAATATTTCACTGTTCACTTTTTACAAAATGTTGCAGGGTTAAAAATAAATTTTAGGTGAAAATAGTTTTGAACTAGTTTGATTTGTAATTTACTGCCTTTGCTCCACATCTGCAGCATTATCAAACTACAAATCAAACACTAGTTTGAAAACATATTTTTGGCCTGAAATTAATTTAACTATGACACAAACCTGCAATTCTCGTGGAAATTCCAGTAAATGTTTGAATGCTCGACTTCAAGTGATCTTGGTGAGCTGAAAGAATGCAAAGACCAGCTGTTGAAAATGGCTGCTTCTGCTGGAGCATAAACTGTCAAATTTAATGCTAAGCTCAGCTGAAGCCTGCAAATACTCTCCAACTGCTGTGGTTCATAGGAAGACAAAGAGCTAGAAAAGCATTAGCCCAGTCCTTGAACTCTCTCTTCTGCACACCAAAATAGGGGCTGAACCCATGAGTATGAGAAGAGAGAGTCTGGTCCTGTCATAAACCTGCAATCCAATGACCCACTACCTGGTCAGCGGTCAACTTAAAAAACATGTGACATCGATGAGCTCTAAAATAGAGCCTGCAATAAGGTCATGTGATACTGGTCAGTGGATGCCTTGTCTTGACAACTGTCAATTGACCATTACATGGATGTCCAACAACAAAGATGTAAGCATACATTGATCTTAACATTAACTGACTTGACTTATCTTTGTAGTACAGCCGCAATGTTGAGTGACAGAGCTCTCCCAAAAATAAAGTTTAACATTTCAAATCTCTCAGTGCATGCGTCTCAGTTCCCACCACCCTACGAATCCTGCTCCATGCCTTCTCTTCTCCCATTTCATGTACCCCTTCCACCCCTATCTCCTTGAGTCCCTGTCCCATATCCCCCTCCACATTGTAGCATGTATGCATTCCAATACCTATGTACAATAACGTGAAAATGTCCCTTTAAGGTGGCTCCATGTGTTTTCACTACCTTGCTCGCACTGCTAATGCAAGCATTTGAGATCTGCACACGCGAGTTGATGCAAGCTCAGACAAAACTGATCAACCACAAAGAATATTACACATTAAACTTCCAAACATTACGAGTTTGCAGATTTTCTTCATGGAGTTTCATTAAATGCCCAGTTTCAGCAAAGTTCATGGTTCCAGAGTGGATGCATGCTCAAATTTTGATCTTGGCGAGTTCCAATCAGAGATGGCTGTAGAACAATATTTGGGTCACCTCGCACCCTTCAGGTGAGACAAAACAACAAACAGTGGACCCTATTCTAAAACAATAGGGCTGCAACACTATCCCTGCCCTCAGCATTATTTCGTCGTTACTCATTTATACACCCGAGTGGAGAGATGCTCTGTGAGAGTAAAGTGCCTAGCCCAAGAACACAACACAACGTGGGTCCACCTTCCGATGCAGAGTCTAGCACACTAACCAATAGGCCACTGTGTCTTTTTCATACTGTCATCAAACTAGCACAAATGAAACCCATGGATTAATTAAGATTTGTTTCCATTCCATTCACTTCACTACAAAATGCATAATGAAGTAAGTTTACATGTATATCCCTCTCCCACCAAAAACCAACTTACTACGAAAACAAACGATCTGTGGAATGGGCCTGAATTTTCTTATTACTGAGCCACTCCACCGACTTCAGTTAACAAATTCCAGAAATTCCTAAGCCTGCGCTACAAATTCTCCTTGTCACAACCAGTTTACGGTTGCTCACTTGAACTGTGCCAGAAGAATTATCTTGATTAATTTTTTTTCACAGCAAAAGCATAAAATTCTGACAAAACTTTCAATATTACCACTTGAAGGAATTTTCTTAGCCAAGCATTCTTTCATTGAATTTCTCTTTCTAATTACAAAGTCATATGCGACAAAGCGGTGGTTGGTATTAACAGACGGAAGTAGGCAGGGTAGTAGAACAAAGTGGACGAGGCAGCAAGGCAAAACTTCAGGCCCATTCTACAGATTGGTGGTTTCCGTAATAATTAGTCTCTCTCCTTTTGCTATCTTAATCAAGCACACCAGTTAATTTTACTCAAAGCAGAATCTTACCTTCAACTTGTCTGTTTAGCTTGTCATCATACTCTGATAGTTCATGTTGAAGTCTCTCTCTTTCAATCACTCTCCTTTCCACATTATCACTGAATATAAAACAAATAACACTTAATAGTGCAGCAGTTCCTAGCGAGTTATGTATTAGATTTCCAAGTAAACATGGGGTAAGGAGGGCATGTACTAAAATCAGGAACACCGGAACACCGCAAACACGGAACACTGGAACACCCCGGAAAACCAAAACTTTATTGGCATTTAATTGTATTTTTGGTGTTCCTGGGTGTTCTGGTGTTCCAGTGTTCCGTGTTTTGTGGTGTTCCGGTGTTCCTGGTTTTAGTACATGCCGGTAAGGAGGGGGACATCGCTCCATGGTCAGCGTGACAGACAAAGGTGCATTGCATAGCTATTGGTCAAACTTACATGTATTTCCCAGGTGGTAACACCCATGCATGCTTGATGTGTCTTAGAAGCCTAACTCTAAATGGCACTACGAGCTGACCTCCAGTCAGCATCATGCTAGAGTGAAGACAGCAGTGACCTCTCAAGTCTAGCCTGTGAACAGGCTCTCCATTGGGGAAGTTAGAGGAGAAATTTCGGCAAGCAAAGGAAGCTGAATTAGCAAGCGGAGCGAGCAGAGCATGACCTGAAAGAGCCTGCAGACTTTCTTTGATTCCACTTATCCACCCACTATCCATTAGCCTGTGACATATCTGTCAATGAGGTGATCTAATGCCATGGCGATAATGCCACAACATTTATTGTTGTTTGATTTCATTCTAAAAATTGCACATAACAGTTGTCTCCTGAGGAAACTGCAAAATTTCTGTCATGAAAGCTTGTCAAGTAAAATGCTAATTGAGATATACAGCTGAGTTCTATTATTTGCAGATTTAAAACAAACACTCACAGAATGGCAAGGGCTGCTCAACTGACAGATGTGTTCATGTTGGTAAGATAAATATTTTGCATCAGATCACAGACTTTCAAAGCCAAAATTTCCAAGGTTGTTTTGTATGAATTACCTGTGTCCATTATAAATAATATCCTCATTGTTATTGGTAATGATGTCAATGTTTATATTTTTGTATTGTATTGTTATGTCATGTAATTAAAGTATTATCAATATTGTATTGTAAATGGTAAACAAATGTATCATTTAACGGATTGTAATATATTGAATGTTTTCTTTTGTCATGTAACAAAGTGTAAGCAATATCAGTAACGTAATGCCTGTAAGCAGTATTTGTGCGTAATGTATTAACATAATTGTTTTAATATTGTAGCAGTAAAAAAACATATTTTTTGGTTAGGTTCTCTGTCAATTCTCTGTCTGGCTTGTGATTTACACAATATTATAGCTCGTGCTCACAATGGCAGGGAATATAGAATAATGCAACTGTACAAAATCAGCTGTGATCTTTGTCTTCGCATACCTACATGTATAAATGAAAGCCGGACTATAAAAGTGTATAAATAGGCAAAAACAAATAAAACTACTCTGTGCAACTATGTCTCTAGTTTTAGTTGCCCAGTGTATTTTTTGTTTGCCCAAAAAAGATCACCAGCTCGCCTTGCTCGCTGTTTAATTGAATTTTCAATATGTGTGCTTTCTAGCTTTATGCCTAGCATAAATCCCAAGCACGAGGTCATACGGTACCATTGCCTGCTAACCGTAAAAAAAAACAACAAAATTTCAACTTTATTTCATTGTAATCAACACAGTCATGTTTGAATGACGTTTACAATACATAGGTTTCTTTTTGAGGGGGGCTTCTTTATTTTTATTCCCCCAATCCAAGTTTATAACACTTAAATTAATGTATATTGGAAGGAGAGGAGCACATCTAGATAAACTAATTGTTAATGGGGGCTCCTTAAAGATGTAGTTGATTGATAGAGTACATAATACATAATTTAGAAAATCTGAACAGTCATAATTGAATCTTTGTTTTCTCCGGTTTGTTTGTCTTCAGTCTTTAAAGAAATAATAAATCACTGATGCAGCTGATTATGATTGAATCAATGTTCAATGTGCGATGTCCATTGTTTTCATAGTTTAGAACGCATAAAATAAGAGTAGTTAAGACATTCCTCATTACTTTATTAATTATTAATTCCTTACAAACTCGGGTCGTCTCGTTTTCTGGGCAGTGTTCCACCAAAGAGCAATTGCCCTCTTAGGTTCAAAGTCAGCAGATGAAATTCCATCAATTCCAATGCGAAGCAAGGAGTCTAATGTCACTGGGTCTAGTCTTGACCGGTGTACGTTAGGTTTTAATCTGGCTCGTACAGCTGAAACCCCTTTCACAGCATGCTGTAGAAACAGGTAGCACAAGTACATGTAAAATTTCAATCAACATTAAAATGTTACAAAATCTTTCTGTGAAATCTGTGAACATACATGTAAATTGCCACACTGCTTGTTTTCTAAGGTGCCTACAGTTACTTTTCACTTGAACTTTCAAATCTAGCCACTCTGATAGTGCCTCTTCTTGGTCGAAGTCATTCTTTTCCAGCAGCAGCTTGACAATTGCAAAACAAACCTGTTCAAACTGACGCGAAGCTCTTTCTTGGATCCAAATTTGCATACGATACGTTGAACACGCTCTTATCATGCGTAACGGATCCAAATTTCCTAGCTTCCAATTGGTCAGTTTCAACACAACCAGTCTAACTCAGTGTATAAAAGCAGCTCGTTCGCGAACTCGGCAGCAAACCCGCTCACAGCCACTTGAGCACAGTGAAAAAGCAACTGACGAAGGAAGCCATTTTAGTTTCCGAAACCGGTATTGCATCACAAAATTACTGAGAATAACAGACTCGGTCAAATATATTCTCCAATTGTCGCTCACATGAAGGACAAGCCTTTTAAAGACCTTTTGGTCGGAGCTAAAAGTCCTTCGCACATTTAACAACCGAACTTTGGAGTTATAAACGGTAAGGGTCAAGTGACAGCAACACAAAAACTTCACCAAATATCGCAAACTGCTCAGGATCATTAGGCTAGTACCCCACTTCCAGAATGTGTGCTGCACCAAGGACAGGGTCATGCCCAAAGTTGTCAAACTGGTTGCCAAATACTGAATAGTTGTATTAACATCCGTGTTGTTCAGATTGATTAGCTCTGCATTGTCATTCGCATGCTTGTTTAAAGCGACAGGTTCAAGCACATGACCTATCAGTCATGGAACATCTTGGTGCATTTTTGCAATAACACCATTTCTTACACCAGTCATAACAGAAGCCCCATCTGATCCAAAAGCAACCAGGGCATCTTTCCAGCTGTTTATTCCAACATCTTCAAAACCATTCACAACACTAGCAAGGACACCATTTGCATCAGACTTCTTTACTCCTTGTATTGTTGTAAACCTGTTTACAGCCAAGCCATTTTCAACAATTCATATAAAGATAATTTCTTCCTCAATAACACCACAGTCAACAGCCTGGTCAGCAATACAAGAAAAGAAAAAAGGCTGCCTGCTTGTTATCTGGCTGTGCAAGTCATTCTTCGTAACCGATGAAATGGCTTGGATCAATTCTTTGCAACGATGATCATTAAGGTACGTTTCCCCAAGGTCAACACCATTCTTCATTTGAAGTGACTAAATTCTCTTTGCTTATAAAATAGGCACTGCTGAAAAGCTTTTCCAGTTTGTCTTTGACTTGTGCATTCATACTTTGTATCAACTGTTCTCATAGGTGCAGCGCCTGGGTTTTCCCAAGCAGAGCTTACTTCAAAACACTTGGAAGTGAGTTTTATCGCACTCCCATAAAAATTTCATATTTTCAATCTTGTTTGCTTTTCCTAGGGGAGACTTCTGGCTGAGATTCAGCTTTTCTCTTGTCTCCTGGTTCGCTTGTAGAATTTAACTGTTGTGTTGCTTGGATGTCCTCACTTTCAGTGACTGAATCCAGTGACTTCTGCGTAAAACCAAAACGAAAAACTCATGGTTGCTCATCAGGCCGCCATCTTTGTTTGTTCTGCTAGTTCGTGGCAAGTTTGTGAGAGGTCTGGGCACAAACTTACCCATGAATACTTGCTCGTGAAAATATAACTATCAATGTATTGTCATAAGGACCGTACTTGTTTTTTATTCTCCCTCCATGTTCACCGAACTAAAATTTCATAAAAGGGTCAGGTGATTTTGCTGCAGCTGTTAGATTTTATTCTCGTCCGAGCAGCTCGAGTGTTATCCTTGGCCAAACGGGCAACTCGTACAGCTTACACACTTTCCCAACGCATCAATTTACTTGTCCCGGGCAAGTGGGCAAGCATTAGTGTCGAACACTGGACAAACCAACACAAAAGCGATCTATGAAGTTGATCTTTTTTTATATGACTGCCTGTTTCTGTGACTTTTTATGTCGCCTGTATATAGTTTTTGGCTTCTAAATCCTTTGCTGGAGTGATTCACAAGTACAACTGTGGGAGGCTCATGTTTGTGGCCTCGTGCGCGGAGGAAGAAGATTTCGACAGGCTCATTTTCGCTGCTTCACGCACGAGAGCCCAAAATGAACACGATGGCAGGCTAATAGTCATAAGCTAACACAACAGTAAGAAAAAAAGACGAGAAAAGAAATACCTTTGATGGTTGTACTCGAGTTCGTAAACTGGTGATTTGTCAGCCGTGACTTCAAGCGTGACAACTGGATTGATGCGATCAAATGGCCTAATGGTTAGTGCGCTGGAATCCGGATCAGGTAGTCTGGGTTCGAGCCTCGGCCGGGGCACTGCACTGTGTTCTTGGGCAAGACACTTTACCCTCACAGTGCCTCACTTGAATGAATGAATGAATGAATTGAATTTGTATAGCGCTAAAACTATAAAAGAATATTCAAAAGCGCTTAACATTAAGTTAAAATTAATGAATAAATAATGAGTAAAAAATTTAAAAATCCCTAAAAGCTATAATAATGCAATAATAATAATAATAATAATAATAATATTATAATAATAATAATAATTAAAAATTAAACATTAGGACTATTCCAACAAATCAAAAGCTTTCTTAAAAAGAAATGTTTTAAGTTCCTTTTTGAAAATGGCAAGGCTGCTACTTGTTCGTATAGTTAATGGCAGCGAGTTCCATAAAACAGGGGCAGCATGAGCAAAGGCTCGATCCCCAAGTGTAGAGCAGTTGGTTTTTGGAACGAACAGAAGATATTGTGCCGACGAGCGAAGAGAATAATTAACAGATGGCTTCAGGGATAAAAGATCTTTAATGTAGGATGAACTTTGGTTGTGGAGTGACTTGTAAACAAAAAGGAGCAATTTGAATTGAACTCTAAACGTTACTGGAAGCCAATGGAAGTCAATAAGAGCGGTGTGATATGATCAAATTTCGCAATCTGAAGAGTCACTCTAGCCGCAGCATTCTGGACTTTCTGTAAACGGTCAAGCTGATATTTAGGTAGGCCAAATAGAAGTGCGTTACAATAATCAAGGTGCAAAGATACAAAGGCATGGATCAATGTCTTTGTGGATTGCACAGTAAGGAATTTTCTGATCTGTCTTATGTTGTATAGTCCGCGAAAAGCCTTGCTACAAATCTTGCCTATGTGAACATCCATTCGCATATGAGCATCGAACCAGGACCCAAGGTTCCGGACGCTTTCTACAGGTTTAATGACGGTGTCACCAATGATAATAGATTCAATAGATGTTTTATCAAGTTGTTGACGGGTGCCAATAATTAGAAACTCAGGTGTATAAATGGGTACTGGTGAAATACTGCTGGGTAAGCCTGCAATGGACTAGCATCCCATCCAGGGGAGTAGAAACATTCCTATGTAGCTGTTTAATGCTACTGAAACCAGGATAAGCTCCGGCAGTCTTGACACTAGGCTCGAGGCTTGAACCCCAGGCCATGCTTGGCTCGCTTAGCTCACCAAAAATTTTCTTTGTCAAAGGTCCACTGGAAAGCCTGTTCGCAACCTCAAGCCTTACTTATCACCCGAGCGCTAAAAGCAGAATCCACCGGCACTTTTTTGATCAGACAAGAAGAAGCATAAAAGAGTGTAAAATATTAAAATTATCATTAAATTCGCAAAAACAAGGATTGAAGATGCTGCAAAACATAACTGCCACTGATACCTGCAGAGCAGGTACAGTTACATAATGTTACCTAATAGTTAGCTGACAAGGCCGTAGGCTGAGTTGGCTAAAATCAGACGCTAAGATTGAGCGGATATTATTCAACAAATTGTCAACAAAGTTCATTTTACAGCTAGAAAAGCTGCCTCTATGCAGCGCTGTGCAATACTTTGGTCAAATCATCATTAATTGACGTATATCGCAGGATATTTTTCAAGTAAAGATGACAGATAACAATCACCTGTTGACCATATAAATTATTATGGGCAACGTAACAATTTGTTGAACAAGCTACTATAACTGTCTATAAGCTCTATCCACTTCAAGAAAGGAATAAAATGCGCATTTAGGTCAATGCAACGACGCTGCCTGTCGCATATTATCTGTTTAGCAGTTGAAGAAGTCAATAAATATGCCAAAATAATATGAGCTGAAGTGTAAGAGTTTAATTCAGGGGCGATACCCACGGAAATGTATGACTTTATCGAAGTCGTTTCCTTGTTTAGTCTCTGACTTGCTGCTGGAGATAGAACATTTCGCAAAATAGAAAATTATTTACAATGCTAGTGAAACCTTATAAGTAGATTAATGCAATAAACAAGCTTGTCACTCAAACTTAACCTGAAAAATCCTGGGCGTGAAATAAAATTGTCGACAGACTTACCTGCTTAGTAATGTGTTTATCACTTGCAAAAGTACTTTCGACTAAAGAAGAGGATGAAAGGGCATCATTAACATAAAACTTCTTAAAGATTTTGCAACGAGAAATGAAAATTACCGACGAATCTTTGCCTTGACATGCCATTAGGGACAGCGCGTCACCCAAGCCGAAAAAGCCCTGGAGGTAAATGAATAACAAGACCAAAGTGCATTGTGGACTTAGGTTATCGAGCCAGCGGGAATCTGGTTTCTAAATGTAAAGTAACGCCTGTCTATTTTTGTGTTTGGCGCGAAAGGTAAATCCTGAATAAAATTAATCACTTGATTTGCTTTGGCAAATATTGTATTGTTCGTTTATTCGACCGTAAAATGAGTCATTCAAAGGAAGTTCGTCGACAACAAAAGCCAAATGCTTACAAAGAGGAGGTTCAGTGGTTTGCGAAAGCTTTTCGCCAGCCCAAAACTCGGCGCGATCTATCCTCGGAATCGATCGATAAATTCAAAGATATGATCTGGGAGAATCCTGCTGATGATGTCCTACCGAGTTATGGTAAGTCTCCATAGTATCTTACAAAGCTTAATTCGCGTGGGGTTAATTGTATCATAGAAAACTTATACTTGCCAACATTTTCTTATTCAAAGGCGTGAGATCTTTTACCCTGGAGGAGCCTGAATTGCCGAAGATGTCATGATGATTTCCGAAAATTTCCGAATATGGACCAAGATTTCCGAAGAAGTGCGAAGGTTTCCGATGACATTCCGCAGACCAAAAATGATCTTGGCCTCTGGGAACGAGATAAATGTTCCAGCGAGCCAGCGACTCGTCCCAGCGTCTTTGCTTTGAAAAATCGGAAATCTCGAGGAAAAGAATCGTAACTTATCCATTTCAAATAAAATTTTCGTTTCTCGAATTGTTTGGAGTTGACATGTTTTTAAAATGTGCTATTTAGAGCTATCACAGCTCACATTTCAACACAGGCGTGAGAATTTGGATCGCAGGCGTGAGTTGGCGTGAGATCAAAGTTTTCAGCACGCAGGCGTGAGACTCACGCCTAAGGCGTGAGAGTTGGCAGGTATAGAAAACTAAGGACAGAAAACCCGGTAAAGTACCAGTATGTGACGAGATCAACAAAAGGAAATAATAAAATTCGGACACCTAGTTCGCTTCATTAAATTTCTTATTACAATTGTCAACTGTAAAGGTGTTTTGAGGGCTTATTCAGCATAGGGCCAGGATTAGTAGATGTAACTAAAATTAAAGCAAAATGAGCAAAAAAATATTTAAAAAAGGACATCGCCTCCCACCCACCCCACCCCCCCCAAACCTTCAGTTAAAAAAATCTACATATTTTCTAGTCTTCGCACTAGAAATGCAATATTTGGTCCTCACATTCAAATAAGACACACCCCTTACAGAGTTCAAATGATGAGACGAAGAAATGTTTGCTCCATGTCTTCTTTTTGTTCACACCCTACCCCCCTTTTTTTCTCCCTCACTCCCTCCCCATTATACCATAAGGGGATACACGCGCTCTAACACATCGCACACAGACTCGTCAATGTGAAAGGGAAGGGAAACAATTTTGTCTAGTTAGACAATTTGCACAATTCGCAAGATTGTCCCCCACGAAGCCTTTACCCTGATTAAATAGGATAAGGGCACGATGTGTGCCCACTCCCCCTTTCTGATATATATTGGTTGAGATATCTCTGGGGGGGGGGAGGGTACTCGATGTATCCTTGGATGGAAAGGTGCGGACCGGCTCCTCAAACCCTGACCCTGTTTAAGACAAAAAAATTCTGATTTTTGATACCCTGCTTAAGACATTTAGCCCAAAACTATACCCTGTTTAAGAAATTTGCCAAGAAAAGATACCCTGTTTAAGACAAAGTGATAAAAATCGATACCCTGGCCTGTTTAAGACAAAAATCCTTTAAAACATACCCTGACTGGCTGCACCTCCCCATTAAGCCCTTAATAGGGAGTACCCCCCCTCCCCCCACCCCCGGATATCTTGCTTTCATACATTTGATAAATTTGGTTGACGCGCATGACCTTTTACTGAAATAAAATAGAAAAATGAAACACACCATGATGGTAAAGAACTGATCCGTTAGTCTGTTCCTAAGATATTTCCAAAATACTTTCACTCTTCGGACTTCCTCAACGAAATAGCATCATGAAAGCGAAGGAGAAGCGTTCGTGCTTTGTTTACCAGTAAAACAGACAGGCGTAGTTTATATTAGAAACCAGGTTCCCGCTGGCGAGATGACCTAGGTCCACAATGCACTTCGATCTTGTTATTAATTCGCTCCCAGTGCTTTTTCGGCTTGGGTGACGCGCTGTCCCTAATGGCATGTTTTGCCTTGATTCCTGCCCTTGAAAGTCGCCATCTTGTTTGTTTTGATTACCGCTGCCCAAAGTAGAGGGCTCACAGGTCACGGGTAGTGTGCGCACTAAGACCGCAATGCATTATTTTGCTAATTTCCAAACATGGCGGAAGATTGTCGGCAATCAATAACAGTACATCGTCGGCGTGGTTTGGCAATGGGACTTAAAATGATCCATGAAAGAGGCAAACTTACTGAGGGTTGAGCTCAGCTTATTCTTACATGCTTCGTTCTATCCGAGGCCCCGATAACGCGTGGCATCACCCATTGCAAAACTACGGAAGCCGAAAAGAGATATTTCAAATCGTAATATTTTTTGCAAATCCTTGTTGGAAAGTTTGTCAATCTAAAAAACTTTTACAACTCCTTATACAGTCATTGGATACACAAATAAATTGTCACGAATACGAAAATAGTTTACAATCCAAAAATCTTTGTGAAATCCAAAAAAATATTTTGAAAATCGCAAAAAATGTTTTGTCGCGTGCTGCTTGCGCCAGCAATCACTTTGTGTCAGAGGGATGCCGACTTCGCCGCCATATTGCATCCAAAAGAGGGGAGAGTTTAGAATATGAGCAGTGCGATGTTCTGCCATAAAGGGGAAGGCAATTTTGGAACATTGAAATATTCTGCCGTGAACAGGAAAGCGTGTTGTGAAGTTCGGCTGACGAGAGATCTGCAATAAAACATAACTTTTAAATTGGGATTTGAAGAACATGGGATTTCTATGAAGGACTTTCAATAGAATGCTAAGCGAGTATGGGTTGCGAAGAAGAAATCCCGAAGAAATCAAGCTCATTACGAGCATGCTGTGTGGAAAATAATTAAACGTGGAATGAGCTGAGGACAAGCTGTATAGTCAACAGATTCAAATTTTTATTTTACCATAACTGCAGAAATTCTCGCGCGCTCACAAAAGAAAGAGAGCTTGCACGCACGTTGAAAAATTCCGGAATCAAACAACGCTCAAACTTTTTGTGTTGTTGGTTCTCAGAAATAAGCAACAAACTGCATCCAAAGGGACTCCTTTAAAGAGGAAATCATCAAATTCCTTTTCAAGATGGATATGGATCTGGATTGAATTAATCTGTGAAGACTGTGAAGGGAAAACACCAAAGTTTAGTGTAAAACTCGTTCAATTGGATCGTTTATTTTGAACTTTGTATGAATTCATCTGGTTTTCGAGAATTTGCGAATGAAAAAAAATTGGTTTTGAGTTACTTAACGTAGTTTGAAGTTTTAGATAAGTTTGTGATTCTGTAGGTTTCGAATCGTTTTGAGAATTTCAATTCAGGTTCGCTCGCACTTTTCGTGGAAGTGAGTCTTCGCTTAATCTCTTAATCGTCTAACAAAGTTAGAAGCGCGGCTAAACATCTCCAATATTTGGAGATGTCTTCTGGACATAGGCGTACGGGACGGGGGGGGGGGGGGGGGCCTGCAGCCTGCAACTCAGATGCTTTGGGCAGCAAGAGAAATTTGGACAAGAACAACATTGGAGAACTTTTTGGGCAATTGGTTACGCCCCCCCCCCCTCCCTTCCTGGAAAAAATTGCCTGTACGCTGATGTGTCTTCAACAATGTTGAAACGTGAACGATGGGTAACCGGTCATAACGCCGACAAGATAAAACGCACCGAGACATAACGTCCACTGTAAGACATAATGCTCCTATCATGAGACACGACGCCCCCGATCGCGATTTATAAACTCCGAAAAAGACGTGAAAAAGAAAAGATCCAAGGGAGTGATAAAATTATTAAATGATATGAACTGTTGTAGTTTACTTGCCTGTTTCGTTGCGACTCATCCGTTCATGGGGACTACCTTATTATAGGAATATAACGAAGCATGTTAACAATGCGAACAAAATTTACGCGTTATAAAATTAACGCAAATTTTCGAAAAGTAATGTTTACATACATTTAATTAACGCGAATTTCCGTGTTGTACATTTGCATATTAAGACTCGAATTTGATATTTTTCGCACTTCTTTCTTTAGAAAACAACAACGTCCAACAACAAAATTTGTTCTTTATTTCCACTAGGTAGCCATACAAACTAGGGCATGAAATGGGATGACAAAAATGCGATAGATATTTTGCGCAAGAAAGTTGAAGAAGTGACTTATCCCCTCGGAGAAGACGATCGGTATACTGACGAATCTAAGGACATTTTGAAGTCAATATTAAATGAAGATGCGTCAACGGACTCTGACGGAAACGTAGATGAATTGTAACTTTACTGATAAAAAGGTGTCTTAAAATAACGATGCTTTCAATCAACGTCATTTTAATTAACAATGAGGTAAATTAAGATACATAAAATTAACGCGAATTTTTGAAATTCGCGTTAATTACATGCATTGTCAATTTCCTATAATAAGGTATAGAGAGATTAAGCATGACGTACGTTATACGGCAAACGGCAAACACAAGCTTGCCTTTCATTTGGTTCCCATTTTAGCTAATTCTTAAAGACCCCCTTAAATAAATCGCAACGGACTCGATCACAACTGAGTTGCTAGATCTTGGCAAGACACACTGAGGGGTTATGTCGAACATCCGTGTTTTATCAGAGTTTATAAATAGGACCCTGCGCGCGCTCTGATTGGTCAAAAACCCATGTTTTATCAGAGTATAAAACATAGAAAAATCGTGTTTTATTGTTTTTCGTCAGCGATACTCAAGTGAAAATTCGCAAGAGATGGCTGAGAACTTTTTCTATGAAGAAATTCCCGACAAAATTCTGAGTCAGGCTGCAGAAATTGTCCACAAGAGGAAAGTAGAAGAAGCGAAATTAAATTGCTTCAGATTATCAATCGTGCGTGTATGGTTGTTTTTGACTCGCGGCGTATAAAATCTATATCCTAAAGCAAATAAAACAGCCTAAGCCATGTATTATACTGTCCATCGCGCTAACCATCAGGCCACTGCGCCTCTACTATACTATACTATACTATACTATACATATAGATTACTTCATAGAAAGTGCGACGTACGGATTTTTATTCACGAGTTGCAAAACTTTGGAAAACGAACGAGTGAGCGCAGCGAACGAGTGAGTTTTCCAAAGTTTTGCGACGAGTGAATAATAATCCGTACAAAGCACTTTCTATGCTGTAATTTGTTTATTATATATAACGAGTACTCAACCATTGTAAACTTAAAGCGATTTTTTCTAGTCTATAATTAAAGAGTTAAACGCAGCGCTACGAGGAAAACAAAGCTGCAAATGCATTCTGATGGCTTTCCAAGCGAGATCTCTTTTAAATATATAGAAAAGAAATATTACGGCGACGACAAGCTATAGTAAACAAGAACTTTATTTAAATAGCGGTGTAAAACACACTGTGTTAATACTTTTTAAAAGAAAAGCTTTTGCTATCGCATTGAGAAACGTCGCCATAAGTGAATCAACTACTGCGCGCAAATCAACTGGCGAAGTTTTGAACAAAAGTTGTGATAACACAAGGAGTCGGTTCATTAAACAATAATTACGACGTAAATCCATCTTCAAAAGTGAAATATTTACTTTACCCTGGTGTTCCCAAGGGTGCTTGAATTTTCTTAGAACGTCCACGGCTGCGTTGTATCAAAGCTACAATGAAAGTCTTTCATTTCTTGGCTTTCCCTTATCGACATTTAGTTCGTCTTCGTTCCGCCTGTTGAATGATTTTAGCATTTCCATATCATAACTGTGTTCTGGTTTTGCTTGGCGTGTTTCTGATGGCTTTCCTTTCCATAAAGTTCTCAAAAGTACAAAATTTGTAGCCAAAACATAAACTGTCTTCGAGAGCTTGCAAACTTGCAGCGCGTTGTTTTCACAACCTCTTTGGAAACCATTTGAATTCCCGCGCCCTGATTGGTTAGGTCGTTCTACTCTTGATGCTGATTGGTTATATTTTTCACATGTGAAGAAAGCTATACGCGAAGCTGATTGGACGTATCGCTTTTCTCACATGTGAAAATATAGCAGATATAGAATTCTATCTGCAAGGTTTATTACCTAAAATTGTCGCTATATATATAATAATATACTATACTATACTATACTATAATATACTATACTATGCTATGCTATACTATACTATACTATACTATACTATACTATACTATACTATACTATACTATACTATACTATACTATACTTAACAATTAGATTATGAGCTCGAGATTTCTATCGCGTGATAGTTGACGAAGGAGCAGCCCGAGTCAACTGTCACGCATAGAAATCGAGAGCGAAAAATCTAATTGTTTTAGTATAAATCTACTAGTCGTGGCGACTTTTGTCTTTTCTGGAACAGCCTCGACCATTAAACTCTTGTAAATCTTCTTCACGGACATTTCGAAAACGTGAGGACGCGGCCGCCATTTTGTTGAACCGCACTGCTACGCCACTCACTATGTATCACAGAATAGATAGTGGGTGGCGTAGCCAATCAGAGAACGGCATTCGTGATAGAACGCTGTAGTCTCTCTGCAGTTTGCCTCGTTGCCAGGGTCCTCTCCTCCCCGTCCGCTGGATCGAACTCTCTACCGGTGACGTTGACGATTGAAACCCTCCACAAGAAAATCTGAACAAGGCTGATTGAAAATACTTGGCGTCTGCTAAAAGGGAAGGCATTTCCCAGCGTCGGGTAAGGAAAGCGTTCTCAAAACACCGAAAAGGCCAAGTGAATTACGACGCATGGGCCAACCGAATATTCGAGTGCAACCCTCGCCGTTCACCAGTGACAGCTTCTTCCACTTCAGGCCCAGGTTTAAAAGTCAAACCTCTTTTCAAATTGCGGTCGCGGCAAAGGCCAGATTTAAAATACCTATCATAATGGTTATCAAAAGTAATATTAGGCCGGAATAAAACAACATTGCAACATCTGATTTAAAGCTTAATATCTCAGCGTAAGCCGTATGTACACAATAGCATACAAGCTTGTTTCAATTCCATACACTCACTGTACGGTTATTTGACAAACAGGCTTCTGCTACTAAAACGTTAACTAAAGTTACATAAAACATTATTCCCGTTTTTCTTTTTGTGTTGCCAATGGCATCCTTTGAAATGAACTCGACCGCAGATTATTTTTATATTAAAGTAAACCCAAATCTCGAAGCTAGCGACTAAAAATGCTACATTTTCGACTTGAAGGGGCTTTGCCATCATACATGATATTATATTTGGGAATGTATAAGACGAAAAATTTGGGTTCAATTTTTCAAGATGTGTCATGTGTGGCAGTCTGACAGAGCCCCTTTAAGTTTGTTAAATAAACTAGACGTTTTAAAACTTCCTTCCGACTCAGAACAACATTTTCTATAGGAAGGAACTTCTATCGTGATCCATTTCTGGAATAATCTTAAGAGCCATCGGTGCGTTCCAGAAAGAAGCATGCTATTTTCGGTCAACACACATCTATAGTCTTTTTAGCTGCCATTTCATGACGTATCATATAACACACTTTTCGATTTTCGCGCGCATTCGGGACACGACGAGCGGACGCCCTGTCCAAAAAACGCGGGAAAAACCCTAGAGCATAGGGAAGCCTAAAAAAAGAGACTGCATTGTTTTCTAATATAAAAAAGAAACTGATAAAATAAATCAACTCAGTCCTATTACATTTCACACGTTGCTTATTACAAAGTTTAAAGAACATTCCATTTTGTTCAGAATTGCTCATTGTCTTGAACAATCTCCCTCGACCAAAGTGCTTTGAACGTCTAAGAACTTGAGAAGACTACCCTTTTCTGAAAAACTTGAAAATCATTTTGCAAGCACAGCGCTGTAGCCATTACTAACAATTGAAATATTAAATAGCCCAAGGTTCAACAAGCAACAAATTAACCAGAATCATCCTGTTCGAGCAGTCGTGTAATTGAAAGACGCACACAGAGCATTGTGCTTGAGGGAGAGATTTCTTAAAAGAGTTCAGTTCGTGGATATTTTTGCAAAACATCTCTAATCATTCCTGTCTTTCTTTCCTTTGCGACCAAATCTTCCCTTTCTGTTCTTCTTTCCCTTCTTTCCTTTCCTATTTTTCTTCTCTTTCTTCCCGCTCTTTCGTTTCTTGCACTCGTCTCTGTATTTTAGCTTAATAGGCCTGTGCTTGTTTCGTCTGGCGTGACACATGGCGACCCGCAAGCGGCATATGTTCGGGTACGTTTTCCCGTCCGACCCGCACACGGGCTTCTTCACCACTTGGCAGTCCTCCCACTTGGGACAAGGTTTTGGCGTAGAGGGCGCACCGCAAGGTCCGTCATATTGCAAGCGAAGTGAGCCCCTATCGTTCTTGGGCAATGCGCACTTGGCGGCGGCAAGATGGCAGCCGTTTGTGTATGTCTTGTTATCCGAGCCGCACACTGGTCGATTGTTTGACGGACAAGTCTTTGGACAAGGTTTGAAAGTTTTTTTACTACCACATGCACCTGAAAAAAAAATCACAGAAATAAAACGTTATACAAAGTAGACACTTATCGAAACCCTTCAAAATAGTTCAAGTTAACTGTGTTTCTTTCGAGCGCAGCCAGAGTTTTGTGTATTTATTTTAATTTGGTCTGCGGATTTTGTCAGACATTATGAAAACCCACTCAGATGTGCAGCTTAATGCATCTTGTAGTGAGGTTTTATTAAAGGAGAAAACGAGTCTTGAACAGGAGGTACGCGTCCAGCTCTGGGACACATTCACCGCATATAAACACGTGTATAATGACAATACTATTTTAATTACAATCGTTAAAAATAAAAATAGCTATAAAAACTGATTTACAAGATTGCCGAGTGAGAATCGAATGTTTCAAGTGCGCGGTCGATTTCCTTCTTGAACTGCCCCATTGATCTGCATTGCCCTAACATTTTCAGGAAGAAAGTTGCACAGTAAGGCACCGCTATAGCTAAAGATGCGTTTCAAATAGTTAGTGCGCGGCTTGGGTAAGTTCAATTTACGGAAAGAATTACGCAAGTCATAGTCTGTGTCTCGCTCACTGAATAATTCATGCAAGTACACTGGGGCTAACCCGTTTAGGCATTTAAACATAATCATAGCTTTTTGCTGTATTCTTTTTAAAGACAGCTGGTTCCACTTCAATGTTTCAAGAAGCAGGCTTGAGTTTACCTCGCAGCTGGCTTGCAGAATAACCCTAGCTGCTCGATTTTGCAATTTTTGTAGTTTCTCACATAAATAAGAACACAATCCATCCCAAACGGGGACGCAGTAATCAAATTGAGGTTGGATTAAAGCGTTATTTGTTTGTACTGCAGTGGATTGAGAAATGAGGGGCCTAATGCGTCTTAGAGCACCGATTGCCGAAGATATCTTTCTGCGTAGTTCGCTAATGTGATTGGACGACGAAAGTCGGTCGTCAATAATCAAACCTAATGATTTGGCATGCTCAACCCTGCTAATGGGCCATTTCCGAGTTCGATTGAACTTCTATTTCAAGGCGAGTCTAAGTGCAAAGTCTTTGTAATGAAAATTAGTTTTCATTCATATGGAAAGCCAAACTAATTACCATCACAAAAGACTCGCTTTGAAATAGAGGCTCAAGGGAACTCGAAAATGGCCTATTGGTTGGTTGTCTAATTGGATATTAAGTTCGCTACAATTCTTTGGCAAGAAACGTCGTCTGCAAGAAACTTCTTCTGAAGTTAATTGCCTTGGTTGATACCATACGTAGATTCTATTATCAGAGCACTTTAGTCGACATTAGATCACATGTTTTCGACATATCTATTTTTTAAGCAGATGTGTTGCAAGCGTGCATGGAATACCAACCTAAATATATCGTGCCAGGCCATATGATGGATATTAATAACATCAAATTATTTGCCCTCAGTAACATAAACAAAATATTCTCACGTAGCAGTCCTTAACGCATTTCCAGAGTGCATGGTATATTTGTGTATAAAAGAATTCGGAAAAGACCTACCAACGAATTGGACCTACCAGCATGTTCAAGTTCGAAAGCGGCTTGGGCTCGAGCAAAGTTCAAATTTAGCACACTTGTATTTCGTTGTCTGAATCAACCACGAACCTTAAACGTCTCTCAGTCTGGCAGGACACCGTTTTTAACCATTTTGGCTAATCTGATGCGGAATGTAATTAGATTTTTCAGCTACCTTCGGTGGCAGTGAAATGCAATGCTGTAACAGTATGGTTAACACACGATTGTATCACGACATTAATAGATTGTTGACCATCAGTCCTTTGTTGAAGTTTTTAACTTTGTTGCATTTTTGAGAGGGGCCGGGGGTTTCCTTCATGCAGTCAAAAATATCATTTGAGGCTGTGCGGAAAGGAGATCGTGCACATGAGAAATATATTAACGCGATTAATCCCAGTCAGGAAATTGATCATTATTCCATTGATTTGTGCTTCTTTTGAAAGTTCGCGAGACCTACGCACGTAACCGCGAATAATGGATCACGCGATGTCGTTTTTATGAACAGATGTACAACGGTTTCTATTTAATACAAACTGGAAAGGTAATGTAAGCCTTCAATACAAAAGTTTGAAGGAAAAAATACTTTTCGTCGTGAGAATTTCAGAGTCGTTTAAACCTTTTCACGTGCAAATTTAAACACTTGGTGGCAGAATGTCAGAGAGTGCGCCGTCGAGAAGTTCGATATCTAGGAATAACAGGATCTGATATTAACATGTCCTGTCGTTGAGGGGATTGAGCTAACGCTATTTCATTTAAGTCTCTCCTATACTGTTATCATAATTCTTAGCAAGGTTTAAACGACAAAAACGTAATCAAACAGAGAAGAGGCCAGCAAAAACATAGATTACAACGGAAGGTGCCAGATGAGCAAAGATGTAAAACATGAGACTGTCTCTAAAATTTTACTCTCAACAGAATGGAAAAGCTTTGACCCAGACCAAAAATTCCCATCCTCGCGATCGTAAGTCGTCCTTCCTTCCCAATGGGTTTTCGTCCTTATTCGTGTCCTGGTCTTGAACATCATGCATTTTTTGATCAACGTCCTTTCTTAGCTCAGTAATCGTCTCGGATTCAGCCGAAGAATCAAATGTAACGCCCCTTTGAAGTCGTACTAGTCGATGCGTGCTCGGAGATGTTGAAAACAAAGTTGCCAAAACTACCAAACCAGACGATTTGAACCACAAAAGCGCAAAAAGTCAGCCAGTACGTTTAACCTTTTGCCCGAAGCGCAAGCTGTGGGTGGAAGATTTAAATCATGTTTCGCGGTTTAAAAGCAATGCAGGGGGTCAAACTCCACCAAAAGGGGGCGCAGAAAAGGCTACATCATGCACTGTATTTGGATAGACATTTTGGGAAATCCGTGGATCTGATTTGTTCTCCCACTGTTTTCGCCGACAGAAAACGATCGCGCGCGCGTTGCTCTTTAAAGTCAAGATTTTTCTTTAGTTTTGGCTTCAAAGAGCATAAAATGTTAGCTTTTAGAATGCAATCGTTTAGACCTTCTACAAAACAATTTGACTAGTCGCCCTCGTTTTCTGGAACTCAGCTGCTTTCTGTTGTAAACCATGAATTTGATTGGTTCTCCCACTGTTTTGGATCATGAGCTCGAGATTTCTATGGGCCTTAATCACACGGCGGCCATGTTGAGTCCCGAGGGACTGAAAACGTTTGTTTTGCCACGCGGAAACTCGTTTCCAAACATTTCAATTCGAGGTTCGGGGTACGAAATCTATTTTCTATGGCCACTATGGCCGCCACACGAATGAGGGCCTTTAATAGAGTGTTTCTGTCGAGGAATTGTTTGCTGATAGTTACCCCGCGAATTTCAGTTGAACTTCTAGTTTTCCGAACATCAAATAGCATCACGTGATCAATTTAAACCAATCACAAACGGAGAAAATTTAGTGGTGAACTATAACGCGTGATAGCTAATGAGAGCGAATCATGTAACTGTTTTAGTGTAAATCCAGCAGATGTTCAAAGCGTCAGTACAAGATTATCCAAATCTTCTTCACAGACACTGAAAAAACTTCACAAATACGAAGAAGAGGCCACCATTTTGTTGATAACAGGGATTCACTTTCCACAACACAAAAGATAGCGAGTGGCCAATCAGAGAACCGCATTCGTGATAGAACGCTAGTAGATTTATACAAGTTGCTGATAGAAAACGATCGCGTCCGCGTTACTCTTTGGAGACACGATTTTTCGCGTGAAATTACGAAATTCACAATAGAAACTCGACCCAGCCTCCGGACACTTTTTCGTCAGAAAAACCGTACTTTAGACCCCTTAAAATCACTCCAATATTTGTTCAGTAAAATTTTTATATTTACGGTGGTTTTCTATGCAATCGAGCAACTCGAAACGACAAAGTTCATAAAATGGTAGCTGCGCCTCGTTCACTATTTTTAAAAACAATAGAGTGTTTCTGTCGAGGAACTATCGGCTGATAGTTGACCCGCGGAAATTTGATGTTCTTGAAACAAATATTTGCCCGAGAAGCGAAGCAAATTCCAAGGGACAACTATCAGACCGATAGTTCCGAGACAGGAACACTATATTGTCTATTGCTCACCACTAAATTTTCTTCCGCGCGCACATTCAAACTAGCATCTTGAGTTTTTTGCTGCAAGACGAAATGTACGAACAAACGAAAGTCAGGCAAGAAACCCTCCAAATGCAGATCAATCAAATAACGTTTGAATGTTTTTTTTTTAACGAAAGCCCGCTTGTTTACAAAAAAATTTCACGGGCGGGCACTATCCATCCGGGCATTTTTCTCGGACGGGCACTGTGCGCTGATAGTGTCTCCGCGGATGACGTCACGCGTCACGTGTTTAATTTAGACCAATGAGAATCGGAGAAAATTTAGTGGTAAACTATAATCGCTCATAGAAAACTTGGACTCGTAGTCTAATTGCTATAACAGAAAACAGTGGGAGAACCAATCAGATTCACGGATTTACAAAAGAACGCAGCTAAGTTTCCACTGAAGAGTTTTGGTAGAAACACGGTCGTTATTCCGCATCTATTGAAATCCAATATATTGTTAATCGAATATTCTGGCCGATTCTAACACCGCAAATGATCGGCCACTTTATGATGATTGGTTGAAAACATAGTATGTTTGCCCTGAACTGTATTAGGAATTGTTCGCATGCAAAGTTATTCTTCATATGCGATAATTGATTTCGTCAGTCAACTAGAATTATACCTCTCCGAAATCAGCAGGAGGGTTGTTTGAAAGTGTTTGCAAGTTAAAGCAGGGTCAAAAATAATCAAAACCACAGACGTTTCTAAATGGCATCAGCTATTGTTGTTAAATGTTGCTGCTTTCATAAAATCACTTCTAAAAAACACATGTTTTTAATTCCGTGTCATAGCTTGGAACTGAATTTCTGAGAATGGCGATAAAGTGTCTATCATTTTCCCGTGTAACAGTGCACAAGTTCTGTCACCCTAAATGAAATAACTTGTGTTGATCTATAAATTGACTTCAAACAAAAAGGAGCCTTGAAATTCACCAAAGGAATAACAAGAAACTGAAATGATGCATCGACTGAGGAGGATTGAGAAGGATTGAAATTGACAAACTTATATGGCTAAACTAAGGCTAAAGTTTTCATGATGTTTTATCCGTCACACAGCTCCATTAACGAAGAAGATCTCTAGAAGATGAGTACAAGTAGCAGAACTCAAACACAAGCGGAGAGATTTTTGATACTAAAAAATATACTACAACATGTTCCGTTAGTAACCTAAATGGTCGAGAAATTGATCAGAAGAAATCATATCGTTTGAGTCAGTGTAATGAACTGGGTAAATGTGGTCGTTATAACGAGGGTTCGTTATCCCCGGGTTCCGTTCCAATATGCTGTTAACTTTGAACCGGTTGAAGTATATTTTACGTTATACTGGGGACTTCGTTACCAAAGGTTTCATTGCATCGAGGTTTCCTTGAATAACGTTTATCTCTTTTTAAGCCCGTGCTTATATATTCCGTTGGTTCAAGTTATCTTATATCATGGAAAATAATATTAATTGTTCAATAACCTTCTTTAAATATTAGTTCTCGAGAATGCGTAAAACATGTTCTCAGATGTGAAGAGGTTTACCAAAAACATTTCAAGCTGAAATCAAGCTTTTGAACACCGAAGCATCATGTCTGCAAGATCGATCAACAAGAGGACGTGGAGTTTGGACAAGTACAGGAAAGCGGGAAATGTATAGTTAATGGTAGAATGATGAGGGGGAGGGGACGCGGTTTCCGGGTAGGGTCAGTGGAGGTGAGAGGGAGAATTCTTTCCTCAGGCATGTTAAGATCAAGAAAAAACCCTATTTCAAACACCTGCAAGTACTTAACATTTCAGGAGCAAATTTTTCCTGTTCCTTTTTGGGATATAATGACTATTTTTTGCTTCTTAATTCCTAACAGACTGCTCGCTTTCGACATCAGTAGAAGAGGATCTCTAGACGATAAGCAGTTCAAAAATTATCTTCAGCTGCAGTTCTGTTACCGGATTTCACGATTTTTTTAGAGGTTATTTACTTAAGGCCAAGATAAATAACTCTCCCGCGTTGAATAAACAGGGTTTGGATATCGATCACATTTGATGGCGGTGGAATTAGTGTCCCGTTTCCGAAATTCAAAACTTACATTTCTGCAGAAAGTGACGGCGATAAACTAAACTTGAAGAGTTTCTTCTAAACCAATTCTCGCATAAAATGAGACATGTTTATAAAGTTGCATAGTTCGAGGCTTAAGATGCTTTAGATTATTATTTTTTTAGGGCCTTTTGGCCTGTTCAGAAACTGAAAAAAGTGGCTCTAATCAAGTGAAGATAGTTTGAAGTAACCTTTTAAAAATTCTGACCTTTACATATGGTCGGTTTTGGTTAAGAACTTATCAGTTAAATTCGCCATTTTAATGCATGATGAACTTGTATAAACTATTGGTTGGTTGAACTAAGCTGAACTAAGCTAGAGATTCTCGGTTGGTCAAATCGTTTCGTTGGCCATTCAATGAAAAACAGTCATGGGCAGACCGAACTCCATTAATCCTTTTCTACAGAATAAAAATTAAGATTAGAACTTCTACAAGGTTATCTCAAACATTTCGCAGCAAGGAAAGCCTTTAGTGTGACGAGATAAATGTTTTCAAACTTCGCCTTTTAATATGGAATTGATACTGGTTCATTTCTTAGCTTACCTCTCTTCTTGAGTGTCAACTTCTTGTTTTGATCTTTTGCTTCACATTTTGCAACGACAAATAGACAAGTGTTCCTGTAGGTTTTTTTGTCACTTCCACAAATTGGTTCTTCTCGGTTGTCACATTGTCTTGCAACAGGGCAACTTTCTGTCTTCTTCGTCTTTGGTTTGCCGCACTCTCCCTTGTGCAGTACAGTCAAATTTGCATTGGTTAGTTTCGCCTGGCATCTTGCAACGCGAAAGAAGCAAAACGATGGGTAAGTTTTATTGTCGCTTCCACACACAGCGTGTTTCGACGGGTTACCAACTTGAACGCAATCGGCTAACCCTGCAGAGCACTTCGCTTTTTCCTTGATACTTTTCTGTGTTTCGTTCCGACAAGGCCCTTGAGCTTTTATTTGCAAAATGCGACCGGTTTTATTCGCTTTACACCTTGCATTGTTGAAGAGACACGGGTTGTTGTAGGTTTTTCCGTCGCTGGCACATACAAGCTTTAGTTTCTTGTTACAGGGTCTGCTGCAAGTTTTGCCCTTTCCTTTTGGCCTTCCTTTCTTCGCTTCGGTAACTGAAACAAGTCAAAAACGAGTTTTGATAACAGACAAAAACGAGTTTATAAAAACAAAAACGGCCAAAAACAAAAACGTTCAAAACCTAGGTGAAAAAGCTGCTCCTTTTTCTTGGATTCAAGGGGTTTTGTCACCTCTTTTAAAGTCAGTATTGTCAATAACTATTTATTATTTCAAGCCTTTTTTCGAGTCAATATTTTGTATTCATTTTCACCTGACTCAGTATTCCAATTCATCGGATAACATCTAAAATACAATTTTTTTGTCTACTACAACACCCCCCATTACCCCATGGATAAAATGATCCTTTTGCTTTTATTTGGAAGAAATGATCAATTTCTTTTTAAAATTACATTTTTCTGAAATAGATGTTTAAAACATTCAGCTGATTCAAAGCTAAATTCATTCATTCCATTTATAGCCAAAACTCAGTCAAGTATTTCGAAACGCTGTAATCTCATTGTGCCATTAGCTTCGCCGTACCGATACATACCACGTTTGATACATCGATTTCTGTCTTTCGTATGACTCATGGAGATAATCTCAGCAATTCTATCCAATTAATTTCGATACCTTTTCTAAAGATGTAAAACCCGAGGACCGACACGCAATCTGTCCATTATAAAGCGACTTAATGTCAGACGCAATTACCCCCGGGGTTACTCCCTTATCTTGGCTATACAGGGACATGCTGCTGGATAGGGTATGGTTTTTGACCCCTCAGTCCAGAACAGGGTATATAATTCAAGCGAGTCTGTCCTAAATAGGGTATGGATGTTTTAAGGAGTCGTCCTCGACAGGGTATGGCTTCAAGACTTTTAAGCATATCCGAAATCAGCAACGTTTGTCAGCATTTATTTAGCCGGTAATCAGTCAACATTACATCATTTTCAGGGCTAGATATTAGCACTATATAGCATGGGTATGTGTTTGACGTTATTTTTGTCCTAAACAGGGTCAGGGTTTCAGACCTACAGCGGCACCCCTATACCTAAACATGGCTCAAGTGTCCCCCCAGGGGGGTCACAATTACCTTAAACTTTTCTTGCAAGAATATGCGAAATTGAATGAGAACAAATAAACTTTAAGTACATAAACGCGAATTTTCTCATGCGTATAGCTTTAAAAGTGCTAAAAATATATCCCGCATGTTTTCTCTCAAAAACACGGAATTTCAACACATTGCGGAAATGCTGAAGCTGCGAACATTTCACACTAATAAGGTGGCGTGCCATCCTGTAATTCTTTTAAAGAGAGCTCTGTTTTTGTTCTTACAAAACGACGTTATTGCATAAAAGCTGTTGCTAATTTCCCGCTAAAATGGCACAACGAAGATTCCTTGCTGCGTTGTTCATGGCACGAATTGAGAGTTAAAAGTTCAGATTGACCAGTCGCATTCACTAAGAACAGATCCTAGATACCGCCCAATGCATGATACGTATCTCGTAAGTTCGTTCAATGACTTAATTGTTACGTCTGGGTTATTTAGCAAGAGATGACAAATCGTTTGGAATTGGGAAAGGATACTACATATACATATAATTATACAGACACCTGAATTCAAAAATTTCCGACACAAAAAGCCGCAATTTCCGACCAGATAGAAAAGCGTTTACATGCGCGATCGAAGGATCTAAGATACGACGAGTGCTTTTGTTGGCTTTGAGTCTCGAGGAGGCTCAGATTCCTCAAAACAACGGCTTATAAATCATGAGTAATACCTCGAGCAAGCACGTGTCAAAGATTCCCTCTTGTAATGCAAAGCGACTTTGCAATTATAGGGGATGATCGGGGCGTACATGCCATTGATAGGTTTAAAGGAACGCGCTAGAACACTGTTTGGGATAATTGGAAGCGTGCTGAAAACTAAAAGCTTCCCTGCGCGAGCGATCGCGACGGGGTGGAAACTTAACTAAACTGTACCACAGAATGCGGGGTGAAAATATGTTCCGAGTTGAAATTAAAGAACCGTTATTCGTTATCGTCGTGTTATGCAAGGTTACAGTACCACTTTATCGGGAATGAATCTGAAACGCCGAATTCTTCGAGAATTGACTCGATGTTTCCATTCCTCAGTGAAAGAAAAGAATCTCTTACCTGATAAAAGAAGCAGGACACCAACCAACAGAACTGCATTTCTCATGTTGACGAACGTTACGATTGTCTGCTGTAAAAACCCAGCGACCGAGTCAAAACGCTGACAGGAAACCTTCGAGACGTGTCCTGAGTCGCGAACAGAATCGAAATAATCCGAAGACGTCACCCGCCGGCTTATTTAACCAATCAAACGCGCGACCCCACCACCCTTAGGTGACTGCTGGTTACTCCATTCCATTCATTGCGATGTTATTAATTTAAACTTGGAGTGTTTTTTCTTGTGATAAGATCAACAAGGATCATACATACGATGTAATTATAAGACGCTTTCCGCGATTTTCTTGAAGACAATTCCTTCTTACCTCCCGACCTGACTAGCCTTACCATTTGGAGCGCTGTGGAATGTCATTGCAGATTTTCACGTCCTCTTAGGAAAAGCTGCGGGCTCTTCAAGAAAATAACAAGTTTGTAAATCACCCCTTTGTGCCGCCATATGTAAAACAGGAGGTATTCGGAGCATGTTTGCAAAGGAAGGAATATGTCAATCATCGGCAAATCAGGTGGCGCGAGGCTCCCGGCGGGAACATGAAAAAGACCATTTGTCTGGAGGTAATGGTGTTAAAACCGAGTAAACAACAGGAACTTTAAATCACCGCACACATGTCAAGACTTCTGGGTGATCAAAAATAACTTTTTATTCTCTGTATCTTTGCTGGGTTTAGATTTCTTAACCGATTATTCAATTTTTGAGACAAAACATTATGCAAGTGAGTGGTCAGTTTACTTTAGAAAATTCCAGTTTATCTACAGGAATGGGTAGCAAAATACCGGCTTTGAAAAGACAAGAGAAATATTTTCCATGCATTAGACCCGGGACAAGAGTGATTCGCTGTTCATCTTTAGCTGTGGGATGCACGATTTTTACGTTGTTTGAATATTTCTTTCAGTAGTTGATACTTTCGTACAATATTCGACATATTTTATGGCAGATGTTGTGATCTCGCCATGCCAAGATTACAAATTGACAACAAACAGCAGTTTACCAATCGATATTAAAACTGGTACATTTTTGCAAAAATATCGCTTTCCTAGGCTCGATGTCCGCCGCTCTCTCGAGTCCGGTCTTCGTTCCTCCCCGAGTTATTTTTTCCATACATTTATTAACAAAAAATTATTGGGGTTCCCGATTTTCATTTATTCTATGTTAAGAATCTTGTATAATTTAGTCGTGAATTTATATAAGGCTAATGTAAGAGCATACTCACTCACTTTTCTTTAAGTGTTGAGCCACTTAATTACGAAATTACCTAAAAATAATTCCAAACAACTGTTTCTTAGCTTAAAGATGACGTTTTAATTGCATGCTCTCAACAAACAGTTAAATGAATAAATAAAGATAATTGCCCATGACTACACGATTGCCCGTGATTGCCCCTGATTCGTAACAAACTCTCACCCCAAAATTCTGGTACTCGGTACGCTCTCGCGATTCGTGCAGTTGTTAGTAAAGTCATACAGCTACGCCTTGATTTGTAAGTAATTTTTGTTTAGTTTTCTTTTCAAATCTTTATAATTACGCGGTTATGTGGTTAGCCAGGTCGATATGACACACCTTTAATCACGTCGCCGGTGGTTTCGCCACAATGTCCAATGGACGGCATAGTACTGAAAACTCAGAATTAATAGACGTGGGTGCTTGTCAGTCAAAGACAAGGGTGCTGCAAACTTCGAAGCTACCTTCTGTGTGTAACTTAAGTTTCTGATTTTTCACAGTGTTTGAGTATCAACTTTACCATAGTAATCGACTGTGAATTTTCCCTCAAACCAAGAGAACATCATTTTCTCTTGCTCAAACTTGACATTTTCAACCTACGCACATCCAACTCACCGACTCATTCACAAAAGTATCTACCGGCTTAACTTGCACTTATTTACTCGTGTACTCGTGTCCTCACTCAGTACTTTCAATCCTTGACTTTAAATAGGTCGATCAGAAATACCCTTTTTGGATCATTTGTTTTCTACGTTAATTTTCAACCACATTTATCTTTGCCTTTCAGTTAAAGGATAATCTAAGTAGTGAGGTTTTCGCGGTTCACTCTGTCGTTTGAGTCGTTGTTTAAGTTTGTGGGCGCTGGATGTTTCTTTAATTCAAGGTTTCTTCTCTATTTTCTGGGCCTGTGTACGAACAGATATGCAAAACCAAACGTAAGCTTAGTTTAGAGGGGGTAAGTTTCTAAAGAAAACTGTGGTGCTGCGTCGGTGGGAAGTATAAAAATATAATTTGGTTTTATCAACTGGGTTGATAATGTCAATTGGCCACCGTAGAATTGGCTCCGACGAAGGGCTAACGCTCGAAACGTCAGCTCTTGAATCTCTTTACGGTGGCCAATTGACATTATCAACCCAGTTGATAAAACCAAATTATATTGTGATTCTTTTGTTGATATTCGAATTAGCCCTTCTTACCTCGTTTTTAATCTCAAAAATAAAAATAACAAGGCAACAAGGGCTAATTTGAATGCAACCAAAATAATATTAAAAATTGAAGCCATTTTGGAATGAGGTGAAAAATCAATGCATGGACCAGCTTTCGATATACACTAATTGCAAGAGAATTTCAAATCTAGAAAGGCCCATGCATTTTATTGCAAGTGATTCGTAGATCGCACGTTATTGATCAACGTTTTCTGTGAACGCTCACTCAAGAGGACTCGAGACGAACAATGTGTAAAGAGAATCGCAAATAATTTCACTATCGCATCTAATTTCACTCATTTACATTGTACGAGAATGCACTTTATAACCTACTTGTATTTACTGTGGCTGGTAGCGCTTTCTAGCACTTACCAGCGCTTACACTTGGATGGTTCAGCACCAATAATCTATATATTTATCAGTTGCTGGCACAATAATGGTATCTAATAAATGCCCTATCATAGCTGAACAAGTTAAGTTGGGGTTATTTTCTTGTCAAAACTGGTTACCATAGCAACAATATAAGCTGTTAAAAGTCCCCTAATTTTAACGTTATTAAGTGTTTGCGAGTCAAAATCGTGCGCGGTGACCCCTATTTTTTATTATTGAATTTTAATCAGCATGTTAAAAGACAACTATGTGCATAGTAAAAAAAATCCGGTTTTATAGCCAAGTTTGTGAAAATTTGATGTGGAATTAGCATGTAAGTAAGTGGGGCAGTCATTAGTTAACCATTCGTTGATTTTCCACTGTTGAGGGTTTGGGTTGCGTGCTTAACTGAAGTGACACGAAAAATACACAAATTTAACCCGGTTAAATCTTAATTATAGAAGACGAGTGCCCAAATACCACAAGCTTGTCCACGGAATACGTCCAACTGAGTAAATTGAGCGGTTTTTCACAAATAACGGGATGTCCTGATTAACAAAGGTAAGAAACTAAGGTCCGTCTGTTGTCAGCTAAATTTTTTCGGCCTTTTCATTATTGTAGTTCATTTTGCCTATTTATCTTCCAATTGAAACTCGTGCATCTAAGACTAAGAGTCTTAACTGAACTAATGGTTGCCTATCCTTCCTTTTCAAACTTCCAAAGTTCTGCCAGTCAAAATTCCAGTAATGACACTATTTCCTTTCCGTGTATCTTTGTGACCCCCAAATTCTTGCTGCCATTTTAAGACCATTTACCACTGAATGGACCATGATCTAAGCCAGTTACACTTGCAGACATGGCCAGAGGATTCGCATTTCAAGACAGAGTTTTCCCAGGACCTTTGTAAAACGCCCAAACTGAATGACAAACATAATGCCAAGACAGGCCTATACTAGATAATGCTAACGGTATTCAATTGGTGGACTATCGTACAGCTATAGTAGACGTCATGGGTCATTAGTTCATGCTCAGATTTTTGCAGACTTTCTCAGTTCCAACTGCTGATTTCAATAGCACAGTGTTGTCCATTATCTAATCATCTTGCATCATCCTGGTAAGGTTATATAGTTCTATTCTTTGTACTCAGCGACGTTTCAGAGAAAAGTCTCATTCAATGATTATTGTGTTTTTAAAATTGTGCAAAAAATTATTTTAATTGCAGGTATATAAAGAGTCGGCGTTTACGCAGACAAGAGAGAGTTGATGTAATTAAATCAAATTTGATTATAAGCCGTTTGTCACTAATCTCCCAAATAAAATTCAGGATCTTAATTACATTACAAAAACGAAAAAAATCGTTAGATGAGAATTTCAACAGCAGCAAATCTGACGTTAACAAGCTTGGGCAATTTAAAGCGATCGCCTGACAAGCGAACTTTTCAACGTCCGTGTGCACGAGGCACTGCAAAACAGCTAAATTTAAACTGAAAACGTATTTCGAAAACAAATTGTAATTTGAAACGACAAGAAACAACTGAAAACATTTTATTTTCTGCGAATCATTTCTTCTTTGCAGTTTGAACTACAACTACAACTACAAAGTGTAAAGTTTAAAGAGGAAAACTCCGCAGAACCTAGTCAGTATGGTGATTTCCCTGAATAGACGCGTACCTGCAGACTCGCCGACGAAAGCAGATCTGACCTAGGATCACTAACACAAGCATAATCTTATTGAAGATCTGCGAAAACGTATGCCGCCTGAAATCTCTCTTAGAGAAATATAAATAGACCAAACCTGGGTGTCAGTAAAACGCGGGGCCGGCCCCGGCCCCGGCCCCGGCCCCGCGTTTTACTGACACCCACCAAACCTAGTAAAACTGACTTGACCGACGGAGAAGTGAAGCAGAGATGGCGAAGTTTTAACTTGCCTTTCTTATATAAAATGTTGTAAATCTGGAACCGCCAGAGGAACTGCAATGTGGGAAAGTGGTGCAAAAATATAAAACGAAACAAATCAAATATGTGCTGTGCCATACACGTGCACGTCTTACAGACCGTCAAACGATCTTCACTCGATTATATTACCTGCAAACCACAATTAAAAATAACTTGTTTATTCGGTATACATAAGCTTAAACCGCTTGCGGCTTTAGGACCAAAGCTGACTTATTCTTGGCTGGATGTGAGATTTGCGTACCTTCTGGCATCTTTGATGTCTTTCATCGCAATATTATAAAATTACGTTGTTAAGCAGACAGACCTTTACGTACCACCAAATTTGCAAAATGAACAGAAGAAAAACTAAATACACAAAGAGAAAAATAAATCATATCTCTTTAATTCCGGTGACGGCTACTGTTAGAGTTATCTTCATAGAGCCAGCGTGGAGTTAGAGTTAAAGACTGCCAAAATCTTGAATTCAAGATTTTGGCAGTCCTTAACTCTAACTCTAAACCATAACTCAACTAAAATAACTCTATTGACCTCTTTAATTCCTAAAACTGAAAGCTTACACAGATGAATCTAGTGTAGATCCAACAACGAATAACAACGTTTATTATATAGAATACTCATTACAGTGATAATTTTGTCCACCCAAATTTAGCAAGGCTAATCGAGTTGGGTGGAGCAAATAATTAATGTATTTACAATGACAAAGATTACGAAAGGACATCATTATTAATTAAGACAAGAGCGACAAATATCAAGTTAAGATTTCTTCGAATAAAAGAACAGAGGAAAATAATAGTGGTAAGGAAATCATTAAATGCATGTGAAGCGATTAATTGAACTAAGAATATCCTTTAATTTTAAAACCAATATCATTTGGCAAAATGCTTTATTCCATGAATAATTTCGCAAGTTTCTACATAAGAGTCTTCTTAAAAATTGACACAAAAATAAACTGGAAAAATACGTATTGACTGTCATCTTTGTGAGAGTCAAAGCTTAGAGCGTTCCAATTTAAATTCATTCATAGAAAAATTGCAACAAATGACTTTCTGTACAAGATAGGTATTAAACAAAAAGATTCCTGCTCCTTCTGTGTGGAACAAAAAGAAACTCTCACTCATCTATTTTGGGCTTGCAAACACACACACAACTTTTGGAAGAGCATCTTCGAGTGGATTTCTCAAAACTTCAAAGATTTAGAAAATGTTTCTCCTTCCTTGACTGTCTGTTTTGGTCTCATTGATAATGTAAAAGTTGTTCTCTTTCATCACCAACTCCTTATGGCCAGATATTACATATACAACTGCAGACTTGGGAACGAGCTTCCTAAGTTACAACTACTTATGCATTCAATGGAAATTGAAAAGCAAGCTACATTCCACAATAACGATGCAAACCGCTTCGTGAAGAAGTGGTATCGTGTTCGAAATAACCTCTCACAGAATGTATTGCATTAACAATATACAGATAACAGCAACGTAAAGCGTAGAACCCGTTAACCTTAAACTAAATACACATTAAGTGACCTCCTTGTATTGTAATGTACTGTGGATATGTAAATACTATTTTGTGTAAGTTAATTTTCTTGTTATATATGTATGCTGATAATAGTAACAAAAATAATTTATCCCACGCCTGATACCATATTCAAGATGGCAGCAACACAAAAAAGGTACAGAGCCATATTTTCCCACAAAGTTGCAACTGGATTTCTCTTTTGCGACGCAAAAAAAAATTAATCAAAATTATGCTGCCCGACGAACGCTTCGGAGAGATATAGATTCTTCCCAGTCTACGTTGAACGCACTAGCCCGCCCATTAAAAACCGGAGAACGTTTTTAAAAGTCACTGACGTAAATAAAGAAACGTTAAATCACCATTAAAATGCAAAGCGGGTAGCCTGCGAGAGCATGATCTTTTGGGCTGTCGTTTGGTGAAACGAGAGCCGAAAAAATCGTCTGCTCTCGCAGACTACAAAGAGGGTGAAAGGTGTCTTAATTTTTCACTCCCCCTTCCAGTCGGAAAATTCCAAAGGTATCTCAAAGCTAAAGGTTAGGTAGTTATATGAGAAAAAACAGTGCAACTCAACTTTGTTCATGCATAGCGACAATCGTATGCCGTGATCTTGTGTTACGTGAATAGGCCGCGAAAGCTGCCTTATAGTTATTCGCAATCAACAAATGGAAAACAAAACAGATTTAGCTTTCGGTAATGTCACATTATTGAGATTTTGTTCAAGTGCTAGTTCAAAGTGAGGTATTTAAAAACACTTTGAATTCCTTGAGAAAAAATTCAGCTTCGTGCCACACGAGCAAATATAGGCAACATGTAAAGGAAACCAGTACTATGTCATAAACATGGATTGTAGCGTTTCAATCTATAACTCAGTTCGTATTTTTCTGAAGTTTGTTTCTTTAAAGTGTACCTAATCCACCCCCTCTCCCCTCCCGCCAGTTTTTTGTGCTAAAATAGTTATTACAGTACATCCTTTCAAGTCATTTTAAGACAATCATAAGATGACAAAAAGACTTTTTCTCTCATGGTGGGAAATAACTAATAAACATTGCGACATCCGTCGACAGTAAGTTCTCTTTTGATCTTTCTAATCCGTTACTAATGGACTGCGCTATGAAAACAACTGTTGTTTTCTCGCATCTGTGGTTTTTGTTATTCAAACAAAATGTATTTCGCTTGCGACAGCTGGAATTGTTACGGAACCTATGTTGCTAAGTGTATATTTTACCGACCTAAAGGGATTGCGGCTTGCAAGCACGCTATTATCAGCCTTAAGGGCATGAAAAAAATTTGAAGGCTAAACATATTAAGCCATGTCAAGAAAGAGATTGCGGCTGACAGGGAGATTAACGCCCACAACATGACGACACTTCAATCTCCCAAATCACTCTAAGCAACATATGGCAGTCTGCGGCCTTTCCCTTCACCAAAGAAGCACGGAAAGCCGCGAAACTCTATAACAAAAATTTATTTTTCAAATTAGCTCTCTTAATCCTCACGGTATCAACGAACGCTTTTCATTCAACTAATTTATTCCGTTGTTTTCACGTTACCAGGCACCAACCAATAACGAAGCTCGATCTTTCTGTATAAAAACCACACACGACCCACAAGTCCTTGATTCGCTCCAACGAAGGGCTAACGCTCGAAACGTCAGCTCTAGAATCTCTTTACGGTGGCCAATTCACATTATCAACCCAGTTGATAAAACCAAATTATATTCTTATACTTCCCACCGACGCAGCACCACAGTTTCTTTAGAAACTTACTCCCTCATTTCTGAGAGGACGATGGACGTTGAAGGCCGGATGTTCTGCTTTTCCATAAACGCAGTAAACATTATGTTTAATACATTGCATACCAAAGGCTGTTATTCTTACATTCACAAAATTTGGTACCTTAATGAGAACGTGTCTTGAACAAAACTTTAGTGGTTTTTAAAAGCCGTGATAGAATTTCTTCTATGTATTAGCTGCATGTAATCGTAAAAATCCAGCAACACGTCGCAGAATAAACCTGATACTTGCCAAACAAAAACCTCTAATAAAATGGCATCAAATTCTATCATCTGTATTCTGTAAGCCACACACGGTGATATAATGTGTTTACAAGAGACCCTCGAGTTATTAAAGCACTTAAGCAGGAAGCGAAAAGTTTCCTTATGGAGCCTGACCGCGATGCCTTGTTCAGACCCTGTTTGTTTTCAGTATGACTTTTTCTTGTTTTCCACAAAAGTATAAAAAACACACAAAGGAAGTTTGTGTTTTCTTTTCAATGGTGAAACGTTCAGCTCAACTTGACAAGGATAAAGTTTAAAAGGTTAAAGTCTGTCTGCTTAAATTTCACCGCATAGCAAGTATGAGTCGATTATACGGTGGCCCACTAGTGCCACTGCTGCACACTGTAAAACAAACACGTTCCTGAATAAAAACTTGCTTCCTCTGTGAAATTGTTCTTATTTTCCATACAAGTGTTTAGCCTGTTGTATAGAAATATATTGCCCTCCTCCGTAGAAATGGGCCTCCTCCGTAGAAATCAGCTTCCTCCGTAGAAATGGGCCTCCTCCGTAGAAATCAGCTTCCTCCGTAGAAATGGGCCTCCTCCGTAGAAATCAACTTCCTCCGTATAAATGGGCCTCCTCCGTAGAAATCAGCCTCCTCCGTAGAAATGAGGAGAAATCAAGGAACTGGCACCTAGCGCCCAGGCTTCTCTCTGATAGCTGCTACCTTTCCCGCCATATTTGATAATGGCGAACTTTTGCAGCTCCTGTGGCGAAAATCTGGGCCAGTATTCCACGCCGAATTATTGCCCCAAATGCGGCACGAAATTGCAAGCAGGTTAGTGATCGTTTTTTGTTTTTGGCTGTGTTTGAAATGTTCCTGCATATTTTATATAAAGCCTAATAAACGATGATCGAGTAGGCCAATTAGCCTGCTCCAAGCAAAAGAGGCATTAAAACCACACATTTCAGGTTTTAAATTTCAGTGTAGCTTGTTTAGGGTGACCTGTTGGCCCTGAAAAGTTGTCAGTAGTGAGTTGTTTAGGCCTTGTCTTTCTTATGAATCGTTGGTATATTGTATTATTGTCCACAAATAAACATGATCTGGTGCACAACACCTCAAAAATGTTAGTTGTGATGTTTGAAGATCGGCAATACCAAGAAATCCTAGGGTACTTGTGCTACCAACAAGCTTGGCAGTTGCTATTGCCTCAATTTACAAAATAACTTTGAAATTCTTTAATTTTCCCTTTCAGAATTCAATGTATTAGAGAGTGTGGTAATAGAAAAGTATTTCCATTTGGGTTATGATTACAAAACAATCACAGATCTGCTACAGGTCTACCATGGTATCACCATGAGTGTTCGCACCCTAAAAAGGAGACTTCAGAGGTATAATCTTGTGAAAAGGAAAATCAATGTTGATGAAGACTTAGTTCGGAACATCATTAGAAATGAAATGCAAGGGCCAGGGCAGCTTGCAGGTTACAGGAAGATGTGGCATATACTTAGACTCAAACACCATGTACATGTACCAAGGAGGCTTGTTGCTCAAATTCTTCATGAACTAGATCCGGATGCCAGTAAAGCACGGAAGAGAAACAAACTACACCGTAGGATATATCACTCACATGGACCTAACCAGTGTTGGCATATTGATGGTGAGATATTAGTTTATTAAAAACAAGCTTTTAATTTATTTCTATTTAATCCATTTTATAATGGCAAGCCCTGTTTATCTTTGCACTTTTATGTTTTAAGGCATCGTCATATGATTTATGCTCACCAGGCCCCATTAATTTCTGAAATTGTTATTCAAAATACATAAAAAGCATTTACATCTGGACACTGTTTTACATTATTGCTGAAGGGTAGATTTAAACCAAATGCTCCATGTTTAATAGTTAGTGACCAATTTTCTAAGTGTGTGTATGTGTTTTATGTGCTGGAGTAAAAATGTAAGAAACAGATTTTATTCTAATAACTATTTCTAAATTTCAGGTTATGATAAATTGAAACCATTTGGTTTTCCCATTCATGCAGCTGTAGATGGTTACAGCAGGAAAGTTATGTGGCTTGAAACTTGCCGATCTAATAACTTACCCTCTGTTCCTGCAAAGTTGTATTTAGAATGTGTGCAAGAACAGAAAGGATGTCCGTTGTTGGTTCGCTCTGACTATGGAACTGAAAATGGCATTATTGCTGGGATGCAGTGCTTCTTTCGTTCTGACAATGCACCATTCTCTGGGGATCTTGCTCACAGGTATGGAAGTTCCACTAGAAATCAGAGGGTGGAAAACTGGTGGTCTCATTTCAGAAAGTCAATGGCAAGTTGGTGGATCAACTTTTTTAAGGATTTGGTTGACAGTGGAAAAGTGGATCTCGAAAAAGAAGTTCACAAGGAATGTCTATGGTTTTGTTTCAATGGTGTCCTGCAAAATGCTTTAGATGACATGAGGAAATACTGGAACACACACTATATAAGGCAATCACGTCATGAAACCGTTGCAGGAGTTCCTGATATTTTGTACTTCTTGCCAGAAAACTCTGGTGGGACTGACTGTCTCATTCCTGTCCCACAAGAGAAAATTGATGAAATGAAGTTGGAATGTCAGGATGCAGAGGAAGAGAATGTATTTCAGGAGTATTTTGAATATTTAATGGCGATTGAGGGTATCCAGTATCCTACTAGATATGATGAGGCTCTCACTCTGTTTTCATATTTAACAAGAGTAGCAGATGTTTAACTTTCCATCTGGACAATTTTAATATGGCATACATCATTGCCTTCTCAAAACATTAACTGTACAAGAAATGCAATTAACAGGAAAAGTAAGGATGATACTTCTGAATTATAGAAACATCTACCATGCCATCTACTACATGTATGTTTGCTTGTCAATAAGGCAAATCTCAGATAAACTGGTACAAAATGTACAATTCATTTCAACCCCCCAAATAAGGTTCATGAATGCAAAATCATTTGGGTTACAACTTTCGGTAAAGAAAATACATTATTGCTGATAACATGTTTTGGTTTCTAGCTTAGAAATTGAAAAATCAAAAAGCTTTCCTATTATCCAATTTGTTCTAATTTTAGGTTTTCATGCACTGCTCAACTAGAATGTAGTTTTTCTACATGAACCTCAAGGTGGAGCTTACATGTAATTAAACATTTTCATAAGTATAAGTGATGACATTGCTTATACTTATGGAAATGTTTTATTACATGTAAGCTCCACCTTGAGGGATGACCATTAATGATGAGTTAAACAACACTCAAAGATAAAAATCTTTCTACTCTTAATGTAATGTACCATTACTGGTATGTTTGAACAATAACAGTCTTAAAGGGTAAACACTGGTCATTTGATACTGGAAAACAAAATATAAACTGCAAGGACTGCATGAATTCCTTTTGTTGTTACAATAAACCATGAATGTACATAAGTACAAGTAGCTTAGCTATGTATTTTTACTAAACTGTAACTTAAATTTTAGACCAAGCCAAACCCACAACCCTCAACAAGGGCAGATGACATGGATTCACAAAAGGCATCATATGTGTCATAATGAAGTGGAAAAGTGATGCTGGGGTCACAGGTAGAAGCTGTTGGTCGGCACCGGCAATTGGCACTGCAGAAATACTTGAATTTTATGGTAATCTTTTCGGGCAAACCCAAAGGTGGAACTTGTTCTAAGCCACTTATAAACTTCAGCATTTGACTTACAGTGACTGAGCCATTTTCACCTGTAGAAATGAAAATTGTAAACATTTCAGAAGGGAACCTTAACACTTCTACATGCTTTTAATTAGTAATTTGGAGATGTACATATTTCTTAGGAGCCACTAAATTGCTTGAAGTTCAAGAAAATGGCAGGAAAATACTTCATGTAACATCTGAGATGTAACATAAGAATTATTTAAATCCAGAATATATAGCATAAATATTCAACAAGAGAGCATTTAACAGGTTTGTTGCAGGCAAATGATAGAGAATCATATGACTAAAGTTTGCATTGGCACTAAACAAAACCAGATTTTTCAAGGGATGTTTACATTCAATAATTGTTTTGTAGTTATCCAATGGCAATTGAGGCACAGGCCTTCAAAAACTGTGTTTTGCCACCTTAAAAAATTAGTTTATTTTAAGAGCATTCACTCACTTCCTGTTTCACTGCAATCCATTATGAAGTCATGGAAGTATTTAAAGATGTCAATTTCTTTTATTTTTGCATTGGTGCCATCCTCGCTAAACTCAGCCACCACACTATCAAGGATGAGATCCCTTGTTGGCTTGAAGCTTATTATGCCTTCCACAAAAAGAGGCTGTAGAATATCCTTTTTGCTTCGTACTTTCTCAAGGAGGCAAAATGACTCCAAGCCCATCCTTAGTTGGTCAAGCATTGGGATGATTGTCTGAAATTCTGTCATGACAATGGGTCTAGAAAATGAAAAATTTGCTTCTTTAGTTATCAAAAAGACAAGCTCTTGCAATAAAGCTAGCTGTTATTAGCTGTCTTGTACAATGCTGTAATAAATTGAAGATCTCTGCTTCAGTAATAAACCTAAAATGAGATAAATTTGGCAACATAGAGATGTTGAAATCTGTATCCCAAGGCCTGGAAAGAAGGAAGACCTTGACTATACCAAATGACACAAACCATACAATTTGTTGTTTCGTTTCGTTTCGTCTAGTTAAAACAGTTTTCGAAGGCAGGGAATAATTTCTTGTCGCGTGTGTAAGCCTGTATTTGCTTCACCTAGCAAGATAATTTTCGGGAGCAGGGCGCCTTTAAAAATTCTCTGCGGACTTTGTTTCGTCGATTACTAATCGACCGCTATTGGTATTTTGCGAAACACAGCATCTAGCGAGGACCGGTTTCGAAGAGAAGGAATAAATCTTAGTGGTAATGGTAAACTCAGTCAACGGTTATTTCCCTATCGATTAATTTGTTTTGTTTCGTTTCGTTTCGTTTCGTTTCGTCTAGTTAAAACAGTTTTCGAAGGCAGGGAATAATTTCTTGTCGCGTGTGTAAGCCTGTATTTGCTTCACCTAGCAAGATAATTTTCGGGAGCAGGGCGCCTTTAAAAATTCTCTGCGGACTTTGTTTCGTCGATTACTAATCGACCGCTATTGGTATTTTGCGAAACACAGCATCTAGCGAGGACCGGTTTCGAAGAGAAGGAATAAATCTTAGTGGTAATGGTAAACTCAGTCAACGGTTATTTCCCTATCGATTAATTTGTTTTGTTTCGTTTCGTTTCGTTTCGTTTCGTTTCGTTTCGCGGAATACCGTAAGCCATATTTAAGCAGGAAGCGAAAAGTTTCCTTATGGAGCCTGGCCGCGATGCCTTGGTCAGACCCTGTTTGTTTTCAATATGACTTTTTCATGTTTTCCACAAAAGTATAAAAAACACACAAAGGAAGTTTGTGTTTTCTTTTCAATGGTGAAACGTTTAGCTCAACTTGACAAGGATAAAGTTTAAAAGGTTAAAGTCTGTCTGCTTAAATTTCACCGCATAGCAAGTATGAATCGATTAAGATCCTGGTTAAAATCGGCTAGTCCGCAACAGAATTTTGTGGGGTTGCGCTGACAGTCTGGGTGAAGAGAGGCACTGCGAGAGAAAAAAATCTTGCCCAAGAACACAACACAACTCCCGCCCAGCTCTCGAAACCATGCAGTGTCCAATGAACAGGCTCCCTAACCAATAAACCCAAGTTGCTAAGCTTCGGAATAACAATACATATTTTTTTCTTTGAGGAGGAGGGTGAATAGGTTCGCGGATCAACGGATTTAGCCTTAAAAAGTACACGGATTGCGGATTTCAGCGAAAAATTAAGCGGATTCGCGGATTCGGATTATACAGTGGATCACGGATTAGCTGATAATTTTAGCTCGGATTCCGGACTCTTCATGCCATGAAGTTCGTATCGTGGCCTTGGCGTGTCTTCAGTCCTGGTCTCAATGTTCTCGTTTTGTCCATTTTCTGTTTGCACGAGAGCCAAACCACCGCTTTACATTAGAATTGCCGCAAAAAAGGCAATGAAACGAAACCTCTTGAATTTTTTTAACCAAAAACAACATCTACTGCCCTTTCAGTGAAACTATTACAAAGAAAGTTTTCAAGGAATGCGGATTTGAACGAAAATAGTGGCGGGATGACGGATTTGGCCAAAAAATAGCACGGATTGGTGGATTCACGTACCTCTATTCACCCCCTTCTTTGAGTTCACCTTTGAGGAGAAAGATCGATGGATCAACAAATCACAGATCACAAATTCTGAACATAAAAATAAATAGCAATAAAATTGAAAACCTTTAAACTGATGAACTGATAAACTGTGTGCGCCTCGTACCTCAGCTTGGGAAGAGTGTTCCAAAGTCTAGTTCGGACCAGTTCGCACTCCTTCGAATTCTCGTTTAAAACGAGGACAGACCAAGTTTAGCAAACCATATCGACGTTATTAAGTATTGTCTGAACAGAAGTGTTTTCGTTATTGTTATTGCAGTGTGGTCAAGAAAGGCTGCGGCGTTGCCTAGCCGGCCAGCTCATTAAAAGTAGTTTGCATTGTAAGGGAATTGAGCAATGAGTGGTTAAACTATGTTACTGTTTCTCAAGAGCAAGACAATTGTTTACGAAAAAAGGAACAGATACAATTTCAAACATGCAAGGACAAAGGCTAGAGGAACAAACACGACGAAGTAGATTGAATGAAAGTGGCCAGCTTCTAAAACAATTAACTACGACATAAAACGAACAATTATTTTTACAAATGACGGAAACACAACGGCCTTGTCTCGCTCCACTTAAAACCGCAAATCAATTGCGCATTTAAAAAAATAAGAATTTGGAAGTAACCCAAACGCAAGGTTTTCCAACATGCCACACCCAAAACCGCCGTGACCTCAATTACGACTCAGGAAAAACAATAAAAATAGATAAAACGTTTGAGATTATGAACTTGTGTTTGTAAGAATTGTATTAAAAAACCAAAGGAGCCTAAACTGATAATCGCATGAGGATCAATCTAAACTACCTTGTTGTTGTGCTAGTGTAAGAAACATAACATTATGAGTATATAAACCGACAGTATATTAAATATAGCAGAAGATTAGGAAACGGATTAAAGGTATCGATTATGGCACGTTTTAGTTGTATACTGAAGGGATATTAAATCATTGACAAGGTGTGTGTCTAAATGCAAGAAAAAAATTGGGCCGATTCAAAAACACTTTGAATTCCTTCTGACAAAAAATAAAACAGCTTAACGCTGAAAAGGCCAAAATCTGGAATGCAGCTAAACAGAACCAGCACATGACAAAGATAACTCTAACATATATATTGGTGTGTTCTCAAGTTAGCCGAAGGTCACCTTTCAAAATCGTTCAAAATCAAGATTATCTCGTACACACTTGATTTTATTTTCGTTCGAACATCGTTGCATTTTCTTTCGCATTTTAAAATTTCCTAGCCGTGATAAAACTCATTTCTCTATTCCAATCTTAAGTCAAATATTCATTCTAATGATAACATGGGGAATGTTTTGCTCTTGAAGAATAATAACTGTAAACATTTCGAAATTCTTCCACTGTAGATTCTATGTTTTTATCTTATAATCCGGTAATGGCTTACTGTTTTTATTTGTAATCTGGTAATGGCTTAGGCTATAAAAACAAACGTTGTTTTCTCGCAGTAATTACTTTTACTAATAGTCAAACCAGATTTGTATACTTGTTCTAAAGGTGTCTAAAAGTCGTTCTTTCAGAGGTGAACACAACATTGAATATGCTTACGAATTCAATTCAAAACAATAAACTTTTAAAAGAACATCAAAGCAACTATATATTTGTTTTTCACACCCGCGGTTTCCGCCAGATAACTTGCGGATAAAATGAACCAACACTCGAACCAATATATTCCGAGAGACTCTTGAATAGGAAATCCATTAAGTCGCCGTGTATGGCTGCAGAATACTTGTGATATAACTTAATGCATTTAATGGAGGCGGTATCAGTTTCCTTTGCGCTTATTGGTTTGGGCGCCGCCATACATCAAGAGATTCTTAACAATTATTGCATGAGCGCGCGGCGGATATGAGATGGCCAAGGAGGCACGTAGCGCGAGCTGGTCATAGCTACATCACATGTAACAAGCGAGAGTGAATTCTTTCCATGGTATATTAGCTCGTGTACCATGATGGCTAAGCCAATGAAAACTCTTGAATTGCATTGTCCAATGATCCAGTTTTTAATAAAGATTCTGTAGTATGCATTTGTCAGTAGAGCCATCTGGCTTTCGAATTATTTTATGGTCACGTTTTTTGCTGGATGATCACCCTCTCAGAAACAATTCACCTTCGGTCGATTTATGACAAGCCATTACTAGCATGGTGTGTGGGGGGGGGGGGGGGGATAGTCTCCTACTGATCATGCCTTAATCGGCTTAGCTCTTGACTCCACCTTATATTTTCAAGTTATTGCTTTCCGGCTTTAGTTAAAGAGCGTAACAAAGCCTTTGTAACCCCATGTTCAGTTTGAAGCTTGCTAAGAGAATTTCGCACGCGAAATACGAAAAATAAGCATTTGTTTTATAGCGCAAGTCATTAACAGATTTTAAAAAATGTTCAAAAAGAGAACGTACTTTTACAATGTACTCAGTTCACGATGTTTATTGGTCAACAATGCAAGGTTTGCTTTTCTTCCTCTCTGGCGAATTACTACTTTTTTAATTATAATTCCTTCGATTTGTGGCAAGCCAGTATGTGGGCACTAATCCGCTCCTACCGATCATGCGTTAATCTGCTTAGCTTTCTCAGTCGCCTTCCCCTTTATTATATTTTCGCCGGTTATTGCTTTCCAGCTTTAGTTAAATGACGTAAAAAACATTCGTAACCCCATTCCATGTTTGAAATTTGCTTAGAAATTTTGCAAGGGAAAAACAGCTTGAATATTATAAATAACTGCAAATACGAAAAATAAGCATTTGTTCAGTTTTATGGCGCAAGCCCTTAATAGATTTTGAAAAAAATGTTCAAAAACACAACGTACTTTTAATGCATGGCTTCTTTTTCTTCTTCTCTTGTGAATTACTATTATTTAAGTTATTCTTTGAGTTGTCAATAATAATCTGAAAGGATGGTCCTTGAGTGAAACGCAACACGAGCGTAAGTGCAATTAATCCGATAAAGGAATTGGGCGGTCCAAGAACCAGAATTTCGCTCAAGTTTTGCAAGAAAATTGCAAGAATGCAATAAACATGGCTTTCAAGAGATCAAGGCACGGTAACAGGAGCAAAAAAAAACAAGCCATTTTGCTATGTATTGTACGTCCCAAAAAGCGTTTCTTTTTCCTTTGGCGCAAAAATAAAATTTGATACTTATTCATGCTTAAATCATATTCTTTTCTGATTCAAATGTTGCACTTTGACCTACCATGCTACCACATAACAACTGAGCTAAATGTGACAAAACTCGAAGGCTGAATCCTTTTCTATTAGCAACAGAGGAGTTACGCCGTGTTTACTTAGCCTCGTTTAAACACGAGGGGGGAGGGGGGGTTGAGAGAATTCAAGACAGTTATGCAAACCCGAGTTTGCATAACTTTCAAGAATTCTCCCAAACCCCCGAGTGTTTAGATGAAGCCATGTAAACACGGAAAAAGTCTTTTATTGCTTTTATAAAATATTTCTTAAAAATACGTCACTACTCTCATCTACATACATACTCTCATCTAAACATACCTAATATATAGATTTAGCCAAGCCTAAAAGCGGAGCTCCGTGTTTTTTCTGGTTCTTAATGATTTCTGATAACTAGCGTGGGCAACTCAAGAAAAATTCCACAGGTGAAATTAATAAGAATAATTAAAAACGACAGAATTTCCGCTGAGAATGACCATAAAAAATTTTAAAATGCTGTCAGAAACAAAAATCGGACATGAGCCCGCGATCAATGAAAAACAATACCTGGTCAGCGATCAACTTCAAAAAACACGTTACCTCAATGAATTCTAAATATGAGTCCGCGATCTAGTCATGTGTTACTGGTCAGCGGATACCTTATTTTGACAGCTGTCAATTGACCATAACATGGCAAGGAGATAAGCATATGGTAACCTTTAAAAATATTAACCAGGTCGAACTCTAAAAGTCGAACTCTGAACTATAACCGCCATATTGATATTTGGGGAGACGTCGTTCGGACGTACGTACGTGCTTCGCACGCGCCCGCGAGCATGCCACCAAACTTGGGGATTTTGTAAATCTCGGTGTGCTCTTTCTGACTATGTGGATCAATAGCTGCTAATCCCATAATTTGTTGACTCGTACCTTGTCGCCCTCGGTTTGAAAACAGGCAATGGTTCTGCTGTGTGTAGTTTGTATGCGTGCTTAGTTCTTCTATTTTTATAGGTATGGGGCTCCGCTCTGCGGCCCTTCGGGCGGCCGGAGCTCCGCTATCAACCAATGAGAGCGCGCGTAGTAGCGGAGCAGAGCGAAGCCCCATACCTATAGAAGTAGGAGAACCAAGCACGCATACAAAGTACAAACAGGAGAATCATGCCTTTCATTTTTCATGGTCAAAATGGCACGCGGAACGACTCACAGGCGCGTACAAAGTACGTACGTACGCACATATGAACGACGTCGCCCCAAATATCAATATGGAGGCCATAGTCCAGAGTTCGACCTGTTTACCATAAGCTAACATCTTTGCCATGTTATGGTCGATTGAAAGCTGTCAAAATCCGCTGACCAGTATCACATGCCCAGATCGCGGGCTCAGATTTAGAACTAATCAAGGTCACGTGTTTCTCAAGTTTACAGCTGACCGGGTACTTTTCATTGATCGTGTCCTCAGGTCCGATTTTTTGGCTTCTGGCAGGAATTATTAATTTTTCATGGTCATTCTCTCGGAAATTCTGCAATTGGAGTTGACGTTTTTAATTATTCTTATTTATTTCAGCTGCAATTTCACAAGATATTTGATAGTTAAGATATATTGCAATTTCACAAGATATTTAAGAACCAGCAAAATTACGGTGCTCCGCTTTTAGGCTTGGCTAAATCTATACATTATCCCAGTTATTTTATAAAATCCAATGGAGCACGCTGATGTGGTGAGCAAATCGCTTCGCCATAATTTTCTCTTTTCGGGCGCGGGTTTTTTGATGTACATTTTCATCGACAATGTTATAAAACAATTGGTTCATGCTTTTAGCTGTGCACCGTCGAGTTATGGAGCACGCGCAAGAGTACTGAATTTGATTGCGCGGCTCTGCTAGCTACGAACAGCTACATTATAAAACAAAATCGATTTGTTAAAAACAGAACAAAAATTCCTGACTTCTGCATGGTTATATACCCCTGCACATAGGAGATAATTCCTGTGATAACATCCTCTTTTAATCCACCCGGGTGGCTTATTTACTTGAGGTACTTTCAAGAGGTGGCTTAACAAAAACGGGGGATATTACAGGGGTTGGCATATTAATTTAGTGAAATTCAGCTCGATCGATGTACACTACCAGGATACAACAGGATATGCCAACTTATTCAGCCATCCCGCTGTAATTCTGCATACACTATCAATGCTAATAGTCTTGAACCACACAAACTGAACTTCCAAAACGTGAAAAATCTTAGCGGAAGGGGTTGGGGTGGCTTACAAAAGAGGGGTGGCTTCATAATTTTTTCCTGTAATAGAGGGGTGGCTAATTAGTAGTGTAAACTGTTCATTTTGCAATCATTGTAAAGCATCCAGTTTCAAGTTTTGCTCTAACAGTTTTGTTGTTTTCAATTGCTCTTTAGCCAACTACCATTTACCCTTCGATCATGTGGTGTGAATGATAGTGGCAATTTTCAAACTGATAAAACTATATATGAAAGCTCAATGCGACAACCATTAAAAAAGAAGAAATTCGCTCGTTTACTACCAAAACATCAGAAACAGCAGTGAAAAACCAGGTGAGCTTTCTCGCGAAAACATGATATCTTCACACGTGAAGATAACATGTTACCGTTGCTATGGTTATCCAATAAATCGCGCCTTTCGCACCAAAATCGAAAAGGTTTGGAAGTTAATTGGTGTTTATAACACAAATGGAATATTACATGGCCGCTTGGAGATATGAAATTTCTCTTCTCGTGTTGAAACAGATTTCCTTCCAACACTCGAAGAGAAATTTCGTATGTCCGCGCAGCCATGTAATATCCTGTATTTATAAAGTTATCTCATTATTTTGAAGTTAAGTGCAAAAATTTTAAAATCTATCACGTTTCCTGGTTGCATTATGGAAGGAAATCCTCCCGAAGAAAAGACGCGGGGTGCATTTTTTGAGGCAGAGTTTTGTCATACCGAGTTTCAAATAGAATTTAATATAGATAATACATAGATAACCTTACTTCATTGAAAAGGCATCGGAAATTGAAAAATGATAAAAAAAAACCTAGTCATTTTGATTAGCTTCAAAATTATAATTAAGAAGCAAGCATAAAAGCCACTTAACATTTCCTGAAGTGACGAGCTAGACATATTTATCCTTGACGGCTTCCGCTTCAGGTTTCCAAGTTCAAGAAGTTAATTGTTTAATAAGAGTTTTCCGAAGAAATTAACGGAATAGATATGATTGTAAAACTTCGAGACATCCCGACTTTCCTGTTTTCGAATTTCTTTTCACAATATCCAATACGTTATTGACGACTGAACTGAAGTGAAACAGGAAATTAGTTAACAAAGGCACGAGGTCTTGATATGCACACAAATTCCAGTTACAGCACTTTTCTCCCACGGGAGATGACGCGTTCGAGTGAGCGGGAAAATTAATGTAACTGCCAGAATCTGGAGGACTCGAAGAATTTGCCAGTAGACGTAAAATAAGGTTCAGTGAAGCCAACATTAAACGGACACTGCCAAGCCTGGTTGGGAAGTTAAATAATTAAGAACAGACACAGGAAAAGGAAAAAGGTAACCTTGCGATGGATTAGCAAGGAGGAGGGGTGGGGGGAGTAGAAGTACAGGAGCGGGTGGCTGGAGAGAGTAGAAATACCCCAGTCGCTTCATGCCCCAGAAACGGTGACAAACCGAGGAAGCCCCGGTTTGATGGACCACTAGTACGCAAACTTCGCCAGATATTGGAGGCTCCAAAGAGTTGTCTCACTGTTATAGTACTTGTAAAACGATGCAGGACTACAGAAAAGTTGTTACGATTATTCGGACAAAAAAGTGAATAAATTTAGAACTCTGTTATTGGGTAATACTTTAAGAATGTTTATGACGTCATAGCTGTTACCATGGTAACACCTCAACAGTGACAAAAGAACCCCCAAATTTCAGTTTTTGTCAATTATATTTAAAAGTAAGTCGGTGACCTGCCGTTTTTATTTCGTTATTTAAAAGCTCGCTTAATTCTGTATTTTATCATTCTCGTCCCCAGAGGCCGCGATCCTTTTGGTCAGCACCAAGGAATCGAGACCTCTGGCCACCCCCAGCTTGTGAGCATGCGCAGAGTACTCGTTCTGTAGTTTTCAGCCAATCAGAATTGTCAGATTCGACAATGAGTCCGTGATTCGCCGACTTCCGGTTTTGGAGACGGCCAGAGGTCGTGATTCTTGGTGCTGACCAAAAGGATCGCGGCCTCTGGGGACGAGAATGGTATTGAAAAGTTAGCTATATTAAAAAGGCGTTTTATAAATTGCAAGAAATTCCACAACATAGTTTTTGCCCAAACTTTTTCATTTGAATCAGCGTACTGCATGAATGTTAACCCCAATTTTCGAAATAAAAAGAAATGTTTTTCGCACGTTCCATTTCCGGTTTAGCCGATTTCAGATGTAGCGCGTATGTTTAGTGGGAATCTCGATCCCAAGGTGACGCGAGCAATGAAAGCGCGCGCAGCTGAGCCTCCTTAGATAACAAGATCGTTTTGCTTGCACCATAAACATCAACAATCTCAGAGATTATAAAGATGGGTTGAAAAGGATAAAATTCTCCAACTCTTAACTTGGTGGTGTTCATTCCAGCCAAAAGAAACTGGGTCTGTATCTAAACAAGGCCACTTTCAGCCTCACTTCCATTCAAAGGCTTGGTAACTAAGCACAGACCTGTAAAATCTTTTAATAGCGTAGCTCCGGCGGCCCGAAGGTACCCGCTGACCAGCATTACATGACCAGATCGCGGGCTCAAAGTGATAACCAGGTATTGGTTTTCCATTGATCTTGGGCTCGGGTCCAAATTTTTTTCTTGGCTTCTGGCAGGATTTTGTAATTTTCATGGTCATTCTCAGCGGAATTTCTCCAATTGGAGTTGACGTTTTTAATTATTCTTATTTATTTCGGCCGTGGAATCTTTCTTGAGTACAGTTGCACACATTAGTACTTTTCATGAAGGCAATTTCAAAAATTATTAAGAACCAGCAAAATACCCGGAGCTCCGCTTTTAGGCTTGGCTAAATTTATATAGTATACACCTTATTCCAAAATGGCCGCTGATTGATGCACATACAAATTGGCCCTTGTTGCCTCGTTCAAGATAAAATATTCTTTTGATTTTTGAGCTTAAAATCGAGGCAACAAGGGCTAATTTGAATACCAACAAAAGAATATTAAGATGGTAGCCATTTTGGAATGAGGTGTATTCCCTCAGGGTGTTCGGCAGTTCAGCAGGGTAGAAGCATACGCTTCCCACGAGAAAATTAGCATTAGACGGCGAGGACGACCCCTGGTTAAAAAAACGAATTTAAATTTTACGTACGAATTTCACATTCTCTTCGATGTATTCAGTGCATCTATCGCTTTCAAACGCAGCTCTTTTAGAAAATATGCGAACGGCATTTTCAAACAGAAAACGGAAATTTAGCTGTCGTGGTTTACGTTCTCCAAAGTAATCAGAATTTGGACACTTCACGTTGTTGTTTTGCAGAGGACGGCAAAGAAATGTACAAAGAATTATAACGCACGTGCAGAGTTATAGCACTGCTCATTAAATCTTTTCTTAAGCGACGTTCTCGTTAAAGTTGCCGTCGTGGTTAGCTTTTAAGTTCCCTACTGGCTAACCTGTTCCAGGCTCTCAGATAGTGGGGCACGTGAAGAAGAGCGAAGCGCCCACCGCTTCGCTAGCGTATCTTTTCTTCGCGTGCCCCACTACGACGGCGCCTGGTTCAAAATGAATATATATTTTATTACAATTCACACAATTATCCTGATGTATTCAGTGCATCTATCGCTTTCAAACGAAGCTGATTGAAAATATAAGGACGGCGTTTATTGTCAAACAGAAAACAGAAAGTTAGCCGTAGTGGTTCGCGTTCTACAAAATACTCAGAGCTTGGGTTATTCACGGCAACAAAACGTATAGAGATACAGCTCACGAGCAGAGCTATTGTTCTGCTTATTGAATCTTTTATTTAGAGACGTTCTCGTTGACGTTGTGGCATGCCTGAAAACTAACTACGCTTTGTGCTTAAGGTCATTCCACCGAAATAAAATTGAACACAAGATTTTTGTCAACCTTACACGGATTCGAGAGAGAGCCAGAAATCGAGCCTTGGGTGGCACTTGACAGTATAAAATACTGATAAACTCGTGGCTCTCAAACAAATAAAAAAACAATATTTACACGATTTATCTAAGAATTAAAAGATATGAATATAAAGAAGAATAACCTAAGGCCCGGTTCAGACGCCGATCTTTTCATGAGCCTAACCTAATTCCTTGAATTAAGTACATGAAAAGATCGGAACGGCTATTTCAGTTTGGAACGGCTCACTCGTTCTTCCCGCCTGGATTGGCCGAGACTTTCGCCTTTGATTCAGGCTACGTTTACACGAATACGTTTTCCAATCGACACGGTTTCAACCGCATCGAAAACGACACGGTTTCGAAGTGTTTACACGAATCGATTCGATTCGCTCCGACGAAGGGCTAACGCTCGAAACGTCAGCTCTCGAATCTCTTTACGGTGGCCAATTCCCATTATTATCCACATACTCGGTTAAATTGATCGTCAAAACACACGCTGTGCGGGCCGCAACACCCCTGAAGCTGATTGGTTCACGCGATGAATTTAAACCAATCAGATTACGTTCAGACCGTTTGAAATTTTAAGTTCGTTAAATATTGACTATCTATGAGTTCTTAACTCATTGGTGATCATTTTCAGAGACTTTGTAGCTATATCGGCAAAGTTCTGCACCTGTTCAGAACATATCGGTCCGGCTTTTACAGTTATAACATTTTCAGCGCGAAGTAAGTTCTTACTTGTACTCTTGAAAACATTATTAAATTTGTGAGTCATCAGGATGTTATTTGACCTTGTATATGGATAATAACGACATTAACATGACTTTTATCGGGAATATTGTTTATTGGCACCCTTGTAGTGTCATTTGCGACCCTCGTGCTTCGTGCTCGGGCCGCAAATGACACTACGCGGGCGCCAATAAGCAATAATCCCTCAAGAAGTCATGTTAATACCCTATTATCAACCCAGTTGATAAAACCAAATTATATTTATTGATAACGTTTGTTTGTTTTCTTTTCCTTTTATATAAGGCCATCCCAATAAAATGATTAGTTTCCCATCGCCCCCTCTCTTATGATAGTGGGTCGGTCGGTCGGGCAAAAATGAACACTTGAAGGGGTCTGGGTTCCAGAGAAGGCCAGGCTGCTAAGTAAGAAAGGCTGGTAACTCGAGAACGTTATTCCTTTAAAGAAAAATCGATGTTAATTAAAGACAAGGATATCACATCATACAATTCAATTTGTTGTTAATAAAACAAGATCGTGTGCTAGTAAATTAAAGTACTTGATTCTTTGACTAGTGAATCTGGACTTTTTTTTTTCTTTTCGAAAAAAATGGGTCGATCGGGCGTTGGGAAACGAAACATTTTATTGGGATGGCCTTGAAAGACTTCTTCAAAATTTCTAAACTAGAGCTACTCTTAATTTCATTGGGAGGTGAATTCCAAAACCTAGTAGCTGACACTTGAAAAGTCCTAGCACCTTCTGATGGGGCAAATTAATTCAAAGACCCATAACTACTTTGTCTTTCACTAGAACGTATGCCGATATTTCGTTTGAGTAATTCTAACATATAAGTGGGACACACCCCATTCAATCTTTTAGAAAAGTTCTTTAAAAAGATCTACACCATTTGCTCTAGTGTCAGCATTGAGCATAACGCGTGCGGCACACTTCTGTTGCCTGAAAACCTTATTTAGATTATCAACAGATGTGGAAACCCACACACAAGGAGCCATACATCGTAGTTTGCTTTATCGTCTTTAATAAAGAATTCGTTGATTTGATAATGCCTTGGACGTGCGCGTGCTGTGAGCGCGCGCTAATGACGCAATAAATCGTGCGCAGTTAGGTTGCGCAATGCAATACAGGGGAATTACCTTAAACTCAAGTACATGATCACTATAAACTATAACATTCATTTATTTATTTAAATTTGTTGCACTGTCCTAGTCAAAGCTTTCCTGTCGAATACAGAGTGTAGAAATCTGAAAGAGCCAACAGATTTTTTTGTCCGACTGATAGCACGAAGAGTTTACAACATTACAAGACCCTATTTTCGTCCAAGTTCCTTTGGTTGCAAGAGAATGATGGCCAAACAAAAGTCCAGACATAAAACGCAGAGCCTTTATTAATCAAACTCCACGCACACAACAATAGCAAAGTAGGAATGAGGTGAAATGTCATGAAGGCTAACAGAGCAAAAGGAGTGACCTTTTTACCTGTCCATAGTCATTAGCGGAAGTACCGACGAACCAACTGATTTCAATTTTTATCCATTTGTCCTCAAAGTGACGCAAACTTCATGACTCGAACAGATCTATGAAGCACTTTACATTAAAGCTGCATCACAAGCAGTTTCCACTTGACAGCCATTTTATGTCATTTTACGTGCAAGAAATTTCAGACAAACAACTGTGATCTTTACTCTTTCAACCCTGTGATTTTCACTTAATTGTTAAGTTTTGTCTTCCATGTTAAGGTGATGACAGTGGCTTTGAAGTAAGAGATATTCTACCATCAAAATAAGACGATTATACTGGAATGACCGCGTTAGCCAATGGTACTAAGATATTTGACTTTGCTGGCCATGGGTGCAAGACGTTTCGTGGAATACAGATCCTCATCTTAATGACAAGGATTGAACATGACCCAGGAATGCTTCTACTTGTTCCCTTGTGAAAATGGCTTGTTGGAAGCTTTCTGCTTTAAACTAAGCTTGCCTGCTTTCTTGTTTGTGTTCATTATTTTCTCTTTTTTCTTCGGAGGCTCTTTATTTTCTTCTTCTTCTTCGTAGTCTTCTGCTTTATTCTGTGAAGAATGGAAGATATTACTTTTAACACCAACACTTAAACATCTGTTCCACAGTAGGATGTTTGGGAAACCGCAATGACTTTCCTGGGTACATGTACTTCGCAATGCTCAACCATAGCTTTGTAAAATTTAACAGATGAACGTAATGAAAAGGCAGATTGAGAGAGTTATTGAACTAAGGGAAAAATGTGTTCGCATGCCAACAAACAATGCGTGTAATGACATGACCTGATTTTCAAACTCAACCGTTTAAAAGTGGCGAGCTGAAGGTGAAGGGAAAACACAAAAACCTTGATTAGCTCCCCAGAGCATAAAATTGTAGTAAGTGCTCCAATACCACTAAATCCAGTGATACCCGACCCTTTAGAATCAAAACTCCTGAGAACAGCTAGCGACAGACATCCGTCAATCAAAACTTATCAATGGTCTTATATGGAAGGCAACTGTTAAATCAAACCCTTCAAAGGCGTTTGTATAAACAATCCTTTCTATATAAGGTCATAACAAGTTTTTGTTGACTGAAGCTTTGCCAGACACTGCTCGCAGCAGGTTTAGATTAAACGGCTCCCGTATCAACGAATTCGATGGGAATTCAGGGATTAGTACAGCACCTTTTCAGGTGAATGTGTTTTGTAATATAACCATATAATAAGTCATTAGCCGTTGTACATGCCAGAAACTGCCTAAATTTAAGTACAAGTTAAACCTGCCAACAAAGCTGAGTTTAATGGTACTTTAACAGGAAGATGGGTCAGTCCTTATAGTTAACAATTTGATTGAAATGATGTAACAATAAAGAACATTTGTGGCAAGTTAGAAAAATACACTGAAACATTCACCTCATCTTGCTCGTCTTCGTCATCTTCATCGTCATCTTCATCACTTGAATCCTCTCTCAGAGCAGCCTCAAGTGTGGCGCCATGGATACGGAAGTCTCTTGCTGTACTGTGCTTAAAGTGTTCCATTAGGTTGATCTACGATGGATGAAGAAACAATTTCTCTCATTAACAAATGGTAAACGCCATAGCATGTACTATTGAGTTATGGGTGCACGCGGGAGGTTGCTAAGAACGAAAGAAGCGCAAGAGTCGCACGAGGCGATAGCCGAGTGCGACTCTAGCTTCTTGAGTGCTTAGCAAACCTCCCAAGTGCATCCGTAACTCAATAGTACATGCTATGGCGTTTACCATTTGTTTTATAACATAACAATGAGACATTGGGACAACAGAGCTGCTTTTATTGAGGTACATCGCAAAAAATGTTGGTGTAGTCTTACATGACAGGAGAAAATAAGCGCGCGAAAATTCATTCATGACAAGCGACTGCACACCAGCAACTCGATAAAGTTTAATCACGTTTCCTTAAATATCGATCAAAATCCTCTTTCTAAGGTCTGTATCCAACAACCGGTGAAATAGTTCAATAGAAACTCAGGGAAAAAAGTAGACAACCGTCCAAAGTTATTAAAACACGAAGGACTGAATTTCACATCGATTCAGAGAATGAACCGTTGAAAACAATTTTCACATTTTGAATGGTGCATTCGCTAAAGCGCGCGCATTTGCACACACGTCAGCAGCATACACCCATGGGCAAATAGTAGATGCTGAATTGACCAATCAGAGCGCGCGCTTTGCTTTAGTTATGTTATAATTTGTGTTAAGACTAGACAAAAAAGCATTGTAGAATGTTGCAGAATGCCAAAAATGGCTAAAATGAGGCCATAAACCTCCCATACCACTGATAAATAACACTGGAAGTAAAGACTGTTTTCTGACGTGTAGTGTCTGGCAAAGTGCCAAAATGCCAGTCGCACGTGCAGATCGATTGTATTAAACACCTGACTACAGTATGGTATGGGAGAGTATGTGCTGCCCTAGGTGAGTGAATCAGGGATCAGATCAAAGGTTCCCAACAAAGAAACATGCTTCAAAATGAAACTGCAGTCAACGTCCTAGTATGAAAACGTCCTGTATTCTAATACATAAATTTCCTCAGAAGTAGCCACTCGCATTTCATCATAAGCAGACATAGGGCAACATCGCGTCTCTAACAAAAAAATTTCTGCTGTGAAAGGAAGAGTACATCCCTTATTTCACACCTTTTGGGAGCAAAGTGGAAATTTTGTATTTTATTGCACCCATGTGGCGTCATGGAGTCAAAAACATGCTTTCAAGTGTAACGAAACCACAATATACTCCTGCCAATATATGATTCAATGTGCTAACGTTTTAACAAAATGTTCTTTTGATACTACACGACCATGAGCTGTGAAAAAACAAATTGTCAGTCTTTTACTCTTACCTTGGACTTTTTAGACAACTGTATAAGGTAACGCTCATATTGTTCCATGGCATATATTAAGTTTGGGACTGACTTCATCTCCTTCATTACCTTTGCCTGACGAGAAACGGGCATATTTATTCACATAACGACAACTATTTAGTCGAACGTCTATATTACATATGAACTTTTCTTGTTTTAGAAGTACAACGTTGGTAAATCATACTTAAATATTTTTTCTTGTCAAATAAATTCTTTAAGTACTTCCTAACCACAAAGTAATGCAGTAATGATTTCTGCAGCAGTTTCAATCTGCAACTTCTTATGAGAACTGATTCTCAAGACCATTTTAGTCTCTGGAACGGTCATTTTGTTCTGTTGCTTTAGTGCCCTTGTACACAAGTTTCACTGTACTTTGTTACATGTAGCCTGATTCTCAGACGGTCCAGGGTCACTCGTGTCACGCACTCTCTTCCTTCCCCGTCTGATATACCTTGTGCAAGGTCGTTTTCACGACGTCAGAACCCTTTATCAATTTCCACCAATCAGAGCTAATGTACCATATTCTCAGAAGTGCGGAATTCGTGGAATGCAGAATCAACCGCTTGACTCAATCCCCGCTTCATACGAACCGCGGCATTTTTGGCCACTACTCCTCTCAACTCCTGCGCACTAACCATTAAGCTACTCGGTTCGTGCGCAGGAGTTCGAGCCTCAGCTGAGGCACTGTATAGAGCGTTGACGTTCGAGCCAGAGTCCTGTGCACTAACCATTAAGCTACCGCACCTCCTGGATATCCCTCTTACTTTGGCGTTGTCTAATACGTGTTACATATCAAGCACCCGAGTCCCTTGCCCCGACATAGCTTTCTACTGTGATCATTCCTGAACCTTTTACGAAAAGCATCAAAAGCAATGTGGCCATGCAACGTGAGGCTGCGATAAAACAGCAATGCAACAGAGAAAAGCCTGCTGGATTCAAACAAGTTAACACGGGGAAAATTTCCATTCACCTTCCCTGGTAGATTTTGTCCTTTGGGTGGTTTTTCTTATCTTTAGCTTTGTTTTTGGCAGTTGTACTCTGCTCCAAAAGAGTCATTACCTTCCCTGGTAGATTTTGTCCTTTGGGTGGTTTTTCTTATCTTTAGCTTTGTTTTTGGCAGTTGTACTCTGCTCCAAAAGAATCCTTACCTTCCCTGGTAGATTTTGTCCTTTGGGTGGTTTTTCTTATCTTTAGCTTTGTTTTTGGCAGTTGTACTCTGCTCCAAAAGAGTCCTTACCTTCCCTGGTAGATTTTGTCCTTTGGGTGGTTTTTCTTATCTTTAGCTTTGATTTTGGCAGTGGTACTCTGCTCCAAAAGAGTCCTGACCTTCCCTGGTACAGTTTGTCATTTGGGTCGCTTTTCTTATCTTTAGCTTTGTTTTTGGCAGTCGCACTCTGCTCCAAAAGAGTCCTTACCTTCCCTGGTAGATTTTGTCCTTTGGGTGGTTTTTCTTATCTTTAGCTTTGTTTTTGGCAGTTGTACTCTGCTCCAAAAGAATCCTTACCTTCCCTGGTAGATTTTGTCCTATGGGTGGTTTTTCTTATCTTTAGCTTTGTTTTTGGCAGTTGTACTCTGCTCCAAAAGAGTCATTACCTTCCCTGGTAGAGTTTGTCCTTTCGGTGGTTTTTCTTATCTTTAGCTTTGTTTTTGGCAGTCGCACTCTGCTCCAAAAGAGTCCTTACCTTCCCTGGTAGAGTTTGTCCTTTGGGTGGTTTTTCTTATCTTTAGCTTTGTTTTTGGCAGTCGCACTCTGCTCCAAAAGAGTCCTTACCTTCCCTGGTAGATTTTGTCCTTTGGGTGGTTTTTCTTATCTTTAGCTTTGTTTTTGGCAGTCGCACTCTGCTCCAAAAGAGTCCTTACCTTCCCTGGTAGATTTTGTCATTTGGGTGGTTTTTCTTATCTTTAGCTTTGATTTTGGCAGTGGTACTCTGCTCCAAAAGAGTCCTGACCTTCCCTGGTACAGTTTGTCATTTGGGTCGCTTTTCTTATCTTTAGCTTTGTTTTTGGCAGTCGCACTCTGCTCCAAAAGAGTCCTTACCTTCCCTGGTAGATTTTGTCCTTTGGGTGGCTTTTTCTTATCTTTAGCTTTGTTTTTGGCAGTTGTACTCTGCTCCAAAAGAGTCTGGCTTTGAGTGGCCTGGATATAGGTCAGCAGTGCATAGACTTGTTGTGACAAATGAGTGCCTGTCATTTTAACCTGAAGAGTAATATACACAAAGTACAACAGAGTCGTTACTAGCTGCTGAGGAGTCAACGAAGAAACCAAGTGAATTAAGCATTACAGAAGTGAGATTGGAGTTTGCATTCAAAGTGAAATTGCGTGAAAGCCATTAAATTGAGATTCTATTTATTCTATTTTAGATTCTATTTTTTGGATTTTGTTTCAATAATTTTGCACATATTTTACCATAACTACAGAAATTCTCGCACACTCATTGGCTAATATTCACGGTTGAAAAAGGCATCGAAACATAAAAACATGATGACGTAGCATGCCGCCATCATGCGCGCTTGTTAAAAACTTTCAACAGCAACTTTTACCGCTCAAACTGTGCTGTTAGTTTGAGAAATAAGCTAAAAACTGCACCCAAAGGGACTCCTTTAAAGAGGAAATCATCAAATCCGTTTTGAAGATGAATGCGAAGCCTGATTGAATTAATCTGTTAAGGGGAAACACCAAAGTTTGAAGTGAAACTCGTTGAATGGGATCGTTTTTTTATGCCGTGTTCTGCCGAGGCACCGCGAGTGGACTGAACTTTGTATTAATTCATCTTGTTTTCGAGAACAGAATAAAGGCTAGTTTCTAGATTTTGGTTTTGAGTTACTTTACGTAGTTTGACGTTTGTGATTCTGTAAAAGTTTGGGAATCGTTTTAAGAATTTAAGGTTCGCTCGCACTTTTACTTCGTGAAAGCAAGTCTTCGCCATTTGTTATGGTACGTCCTGTAATCGACCATGAATTTCTTCAACACATTGTCAAATTTGGTGTAGGCACGCGAGGCTGCCAACTGCGCCAAGTGAGTCTACACAGAAATTTGATATTGTGGTGAAGAAATTCATGGTCGATTACAGGACGTACCATAACAAGCCCATGTCTATTTGTTAAATAAGCAACGCCAGCATATTGTTTGCGAACATGATGTTGCGCAACATTAGGTTAATTTGAAAACACATTTACATAAACATCTATAGTTGTTGGCCTAAAAAGTGTCTGCGATTTTTGTGTTATCCTTCCATTACTTTTTATGAATTTTGTAACTGAAAAATGCCTTAAAAATGTGTTTTCAAGTTTAAAACTTCATTAAAAAAATAATGGAAGGAAGAAATGAAAGTCCTAACTGTACAGTTCGCACTGTAGTCTATGCCAACGATAGTCTGTATCTTCCATATACTCACCAACTTTTCAAACTTTACTGGCAAGTAACCAAGTCTCTGACTGCACAGGTATAAATACTGTTATGTAAAAAAAACAACAACAACAACAACAACAACAAAATCAGCCAATTCACTGGAACGTCAAGAAATTCAAAGTTGTTCTCTCCTCTGAAAAAATGTGTTACATTTGCCCAACTACCTATCGATATTACATGTATATCATAGACCTTTTTGACCCAAGACCTTCACTGATTGGGAGTTCTACTTGATGAGAACTAATATATTTTCCACTTACGTGTTTTGCAAGAGAACTAAGGGTAACATACATTTTGGTGAGCACCTTAGAAAGAAAAAAAATAATGTAAGTCAGCATTGTCTCGACAAAAAAGTAACACTGAGTAGAAAATAAAGGGGAACTTCGTGACTCACCTAAATTATAATCATGATAAAGTTCTCCGATTTTTTGCTACTTTTAATCTCCTCTTGGCGTTACTCCAATCCCCCTATTAAAGGGCAGTATCACGCTATTTCTAATAACACATCAATTTTGGCTAATCGAGGCTGTATGATAATGATAAAAAAATCCTTTGTAAGACTATCGTAATGTATAGAAACTGTTTATAGATGTTTTCGCGGGTGGATGGCCAGGATTGAGATTGGTGCGAACTTGAAAAAGTCGGGCTGACGTTTGCAAGTTTTCCCATTGCATCTCATATGAAATCAGTACTAACATATTTTGCCTCGCTCTTCTGTTCTGAATTCACTTGATGTTATAAAATTAGTGATTTAGAAACGATTTCAGTCTTGACCAAAAATCGTGATAAACTCTGTGATATTGTTTTTTGTTAAAGGAGGTGACAGTATATTTAAAGTGCAACAATACAATGTCAAACTACACTTAGTAATATGTAATGTCGCCAGCTACAAACACAAGATTTGTTCAGTATAACAGAAAGTGAGTTATATGCCTTGGTCTTCTACTATACTCTGCTCTGCTCTACTATATTATAGTTGTTTCTATCTGGGCCGCACTTTACTTGGAAAGACTTCCACAACTAATAACGCAATTAAGTGAAAACAGAAGTTTCATGCTTTGGTCACCTTCAGTGTTGCTTCTGTACAAGGACCATCGGGAAGAGCAGACTGGGAGAGTTCATGAAGAGCAGCCACAACAGTGCACAAACGAAGGCACAAGGCTTGCTCTAGCAAACCACGAGGACAACTATCAGGAGAATCTGGAACCTTATCATCTGTAAAAAGAAAGGTTTGATAGTATCAGAAACAGCTGCAGTAGCTCATAGTTATTCTAAAGAAAAGTAAATGTTCTTAATCGAGTTCACACTGGGCTGTTTTCGCAACGTTTATATAACCAAGTGTGGGAGGCATGGTGGCCTAATGGTTAGTTGACTGGACTCTGGATCGGACGGTCTGGGTTCGAGCCTCGGCCAGGGCACTGCGTTGTGTTCTTGGGAAAGATACTTTACTCTCTCAGTGCCTCTCTTCACCCGGGTGTTCCATTGCCGCGCACAAACTATTAAAAGAATAGCGTTAGCTATAGTGGCGCCACCCTTTGGAACAGTCTTCCTCGTGACACAAGACAAGCAGAGTCTCTTGGGTTATTTAAGCGTTTAATTAAAGAAGTACGTTGAGGCACGGCATTCGTGGAAAGCAGCTTTAGTTTGGTTTAGGTTTTTAAGTATAGTTTTTATGCATGTTGATACTGATATATTTTAAATGTTTTTATTGCAGATGAATTATCCGTGGATAAATAAAGATTACCTACCTATCTATCTAGTACTGCTGGGGGGTAACCCAGCGATGGACTAGCATCACATCCAGGTGGAAGTAGAAATACTCTCTGTCGCTTCATGCTACAGAAACCGGGATAACCTCCAGCCTGGTGGGCCACTAGGCTTGCATGCAGACTTTAACGTACCTTTTACCATATATCAAACAAAGTACATGCGCCTTTACGTAATACAAAACTGGCATATTCTAATAGTTAACTTGTAAAATACAAGGGTTGATACAACTAAAATTGTTATACAACCGAAACGTTTCCTACAACAGTGCTGCTGAGATGCAGTTGACATCTAACAAGGAAACTGTTCCAAATCTTTTCCCTGCTTAAAGTTTCTGAGCTTGCAAGGTCCTCGTTTTTCTCTAACTAACACTGAACCAGTTATTAAGAGATTAAACAATACCTGGGTATAAGAAGGCGCCTGGGTTTCTTATTTTATAGTTCAGTCATTTCCTTTTCAACCTCTAAGAAATGGAGCCAACTTTGATTTTGTAAAAAGTCCTTTGCTTTTAACTTCTGGGCAAAATTAACCCATTGACTCCTAAGCCGGCTGTGACAGACCTTGACCTTTGTTCCATCTTCTGACGTCATCAGCTTTGACCAAAATAGGAATCCCATTTACCCCAGTTCTGCAGGAGGGAACGCGCTTTGCAATGATACCCAGATGATATTGGTTGGGCTAACAGAGCTTGAAATATACACGAAAACACTCAGAAATTTCCGCCAAAAACCTAGGGGGAAAATTTCCCTCACTTATCCTTGGCTACTCCATGTTACGTATTTCCCGTCTCATTGATGCTTTCGTGGCAATTCTTAAACCGAAAGCAAGCCCAGTAAAAGGCCAACAAAAGCATAAAAAGATACGAGAAAAGGAGAAAGGAAAAGCGAAAAATAAAAATAAAGAAATCGAAAAGCCTAAAGACGTGGGTCACTTTCTCGAAATTTTGATTTCTGCGCATGACCAAGCTAAAATGTAGTTAAATGCGATGCTAGTGAAAAACCTGCCATGTCATTATTTTGCAAATGCATTTTGGAGACATTTGAAGCATATTTAGCCTATAACTGACTAGAAAATGTTCAAAATGTCTAAAAACAATTTTTTTTCAAAAATCTCCAGGAGTCAATGGGTTAATTATGATAACTGATGTACTGGTTGAATGAGCAAATTTTTTTCTGTTTACTTGCAGGGTTGCCACCTGGGTGGAGAGAGGCACTGTGAGAGTAACTTGTCTTGCCCAAGAACACAGCGCACTATCTATCCCCGCCAGGGCTCAGACTTGGAGCATGCAATCCGCATAACCATTAGGCAATCGCACCTCCATAAGATAAACACTATCTGCTGGATAAAATAATCTCTACAAGAATATCCACCATTCTCACCTGCTGTTCCTGTTCCTGATGATGTCATGTCTCCTTTGACCTTAACTAGTGCCCAGTCCATTTCATCTACAATTTTCTCAATCTGGCTTACCAGGAGGAGCTATTGGAATTTGAAAGCACATCACTTAATCACGATTTGAAAGGACAGAATGACAAATGGCATGTACTAAAACCAGAAACACCGGAACACCAGAAATACCATAAAATGCCAATAAATTTCTGATGTTCCGGTGTTCGTGTTTTGTGGTGTTCCGGGGTTCATGGTTCTAGTTCATGCCCTGACAAATGGAGTATAATAATCATGAGAGAAGCATATTCCTTTCAGAATCCAACATTTCAAATTGGAAAAATTATATGCATGTATGTGGAAGATATACAATAGCAACTTGTTCTCGTTCTTTTGCAAGATTAATGCTCGTACACCTAGCATTAGATGAAGTTCAATTGTTGGGTTTATTTTGTTTAATAACCAAAAACATTCTGATTAATTAATCGGGATACAACTTACAGCAACAGTTGGCGCAGCAGTTCTTGGGTTTATAATTGCAAAGTGGGTTCTGTCTTGCCCTTCAATTTCCTGAAAGTTTAAAACAATTTCAACTGTAATAAAAACCATTCAACTTTACTTGCAAAACAAAACAACACTTGATATGGTGTCAGGCAAGATAGCTGATGGCATTACATTGTTTTAATCATAAAGATTATAAATACTGACGAAGAACCTTGAAACTTTGCAGGCCATATAAACTGATTATTAATCTCGAGGTGATCAAATTTATAACAAAATTCGTCAAGCGGGTTTCCAAAATATTATTACATTTGCACACGTAAACCAAATTATACACAAAAATGGCAATGAGACCGCCTGAACACACGCCCATCAAATCCCATTTTCTCCCAATCGGCCAAAGCAATGCCATCACTTTTGTTGCCATCACACAACTTTAAAGACTATTCATCTATTCAACAACTGCAATAACAATATGTAATAACAAGTAAAAATCAAAACTGTTCAAAATGCCATAATCCTTTTTTGTTACCTCATCTACATCTCCAAGCTGGCTGTGAACATCTTGGGCAACATCACGGACCTACACGGAAAGCATACAAAAGATTGAATTTCTACTATTGAGCGATACTTCTCTTTAAACTATTTATGAAGATGCTTTTACACTGAAAGTTTCCTTGCAAGTTCTCAAAAATGTTTGTAAGGACGTTACACTCACTTTGAAATGAAACGAAACCTGCAGGTGTACACTCTAGCCATTTCGACTAACAGAGGCTTGACTAATTTTATCAGAAAAGCTTTAGAAGGCGACTTGATGTCTGTTAATAACTTAAATAACTTTATTTAAGTGTCAATGTATTTAGCACTACTGTGCTAATTGGGGACACTGTAAACACGTAAACAAATATTGTAAATGAAACAGAAAGTTCTTAAAAATCCCAACTGGCAGGAGGCAGACCAGTTGGCTATTTACAAAGCGTGGAGGAGTTGAATTCGGGATCACCGAAGACAAATCCATTTTAGTGGCAGGGAGGAGGACTCGGGACCGCCCTCACCACTAGGCCACGCTCGCCTCCTTTTGTTATTGAATGAGAGTGAATCGCTGATTGCGTCCTTACCAAACCTGCACTCGTTTTGCACTGGAACGTCAAAGAATACAGCAGCGACATCAGAGACTTAGTAAGCAAAGGATCATCTGAAAGAGAAGAGAGCTTCAAGTCAATAATAACAGTATTAACAAGCCACTGACCACTTTTCCAGGCAGATCCTTTAGATGTTCAAGACCACCGTAAATTACTCAACTTTATTACTCTTTCCTTGTTCAGTTCAAACTATTTCTTTTAAGAATTTAAAGACCATGTGACCAATAATTTACAGTTGCAAAATGCATAGTACAGACATCAACTAAATGTATGATTTTTATAAAGAAAATTATTGTGAACTTTATCTGGTTTTGGAATACAGAGACTCAAACGAAACCATGACTGACCTGGTGGCTAAAATAGATAGATTGGATTTCTGTCTTACCAACATTGTGATCTGTACAGATTCTCTGTGCCCAGCCCTGTAACTGACTGAACTGAAATTTAGAAATATATTCAAAATAAAGTTCATCAATATCAATCACATCCCTCTGTGAATTTTTAAGATAAATTTAAACTTCCACTTTATGTTGATCAGTAGTGTACATCCCCTTAAGTATTTTCACAGTTTTCACAGTTTGTTTTTCAAATAACATTCACTAACATAAAAAATACTTCCACACAACTTTTATATTTATTAATTACAATACTTTCAGTTAGTTATTTTGCATTCCATCACTTACACTCATTGTAAAACCTGCTAGTAACTTAAAAGATGCCTCATCTAACACGAAGTACTTTGTTCAGAAGTGATTAAGTCTCATCAAAAGTAAGATAATACCCTTAGTTTTCAATTTGAACCCAACAGAAGGTGACACGAATGGCGTATTTCTAAGTTGTTACCTGTGGTCCATCTGGCTCCAAATGATGTGCTAACAGCGAGATGACATTTACAAGTGACTGACTGTCCTTTAGACTTACGTCATTGTCCTCATCAGGCGAGGATATAATACTGACAATTAAACGCTGCAAACAAATTTTAAAACTTTTCATTCAAACATGAGCCAGTATAACAATTCTAATCTATAAACATTTCCAAACTTAGCTTCATTCCCAAAAAAAAAAGATAGTACAGCAAAAAAGGAATAAAACACAATCATGCAACCGTAAAAACCTACAAGTAAAAATCGTCCAACATTTTCCTAAATAAAACTCTAGAATTACGTTTCGCTTAGACATCGAATTAAAAATCGGTACTCCTAAAAAGTAAAACTTTCGGCGAGGGAATTCAAATTTGACCTTTTGGCAGTTTGGCTATTTTCCCTTTGTCCCTAGTGCTTACAGCATGGCGACGTCATATGCGTGATGACGTCATATATTTAAAAGTGATATCTGCCAAGCAGTGTTTACACGAATTATCCTCAACCCTCAGTCACCTTGATACTCTTTCCACATGAGCATTCATTTGTTTTCTGCTGCTTTGGAAAATCGCTTATGATAAAATCTAGAAGTTTGCACTTTGACAGTGAGGCTTGGCAGTGAAACTGGCTAGTGAACAAGTGAACAAGTGTAAGGGCTATAAAGTCATGAGCCATGTGGAACTTCTTACAAGTTATTAAAAGGTTGATGATATATAGAGGCATCAGAATTTCTTGGACAATTAAGAGACAATTGCTAAATTTCAGTATCATTCACGTCCTTGTAACAACAAACCTGGAATTTCTTTATTTGTGAATAAATAGCTTCTTGGTTGGTGGCATCATCTGTTGCACCTCCATCGCCATCCTGGCTTGAGTCTAGAGGATAAAAATGTACCTCTTAATTCAACTCATTTGTGCTTATAGAATGATGTAAATGAATGACACACACAAAAAATGCAACTAAAACAACACGACAAAGTGAATAACAGCGTTCTTACTGACCTATCACATTCATGAAGTGAGGCAGCTTTTGAGCAAACCGACAGCACATGATGTTAACCAGCAGGCAGAATCCCTCCACACACAAACTATTGACCTTCTTACCCTAAATAAAATAGCGCCAGATTTTACTAATGGTAAGTTGCATGTATTGCAGCAGAGTACTTTGATGTTGAGTGATAGTTTATTCTGACTTTACAATTCACTCGTCGCTTTTTATCCCAAGTTGGTAAACCTTCTTATGTATGCCCAGCCCTACTGACTGGTTTTTAACTCCCTTGCAAAGATCAGCATGGTTGATAAATGTGACAAGGGAAAACACATTGACGATGAAAAGACAACAGTTTGACCTTCATAAAGAATTTGTTATATTATTTAGAATTTAAGCAACGGCAATCTAATATTCCCTTTGAAAAAATGTCCAGTTGGCACCTTTTCTTTCTTGTCTTGCTCTTCCTGCAAACAACTCTCCCCATTCAGATGCTTCCAAAGCACTCTAGAAATCAATTGATGCATCTAAGGTTGTATATGTTTCAACCACAATAAGAGTATTTGTTTAGGCAACACAAATTGCATTTTGGAATGACATTATGCTGCAAATTCTACATTTACATTGACGAATACAACTTAAAGGAGCAACGTCAGGGTTCGTGCATTTTGAATTTTTTTTTAAAATCGTCATTTTTAATCCATCTCAATCTCCCCCATCCTTAACCATCCGTTTTCCTTTTTTGTTTAATATCACCTCTTTGGTGTTTTTCTTCCTTAATAAACTATTAGTTTTAGGTTTCCTACATTTTAAGAGTAATTTGGTTCATCACAAAAAATAACTCAAAATATCGTGACGTAGCACCTTTAAAAGGTTTGAGCAAAAATGGCACTATAGCTATTGTTAACATGCTTCACTACATCATGTAGTTGCAACATAGGAACCTCCTCAAGTGCAAAAGTCAATGAATGCAAATGTTTTTACGCTACCTCCTAGATATAACATTAATAGCCCCTTTGAAACCAGAGTCATGCAATCTACCTGGTACTAACATTATTGGCTGGAATTTGCCCGAGGAAAGTTTCAAAAATGTAGACTTTTTAAGTGTCCAAGGAACATTTGATTAACAAAATTAATAAAGAAGCATAAGCCATGTATTATACTGTCATAAAACACGACAGGCATTTGAGAACACTCAAGAAATGTAGAAAACACCAGCCACAGGAGAGTGAATTCTACATTTCTCGAGTGTTCTCGAATGCCCAGAGTGTTTTATGACAGTATTATACATGGCTTATTGGCTCCTTTATATGTTTTATGATATAGATTTAATACGCCGCGAGTAAACTCGCATGATCAAGAAACTGATGGAACAACTTCTGCAGCTTGACTCCGAATTTTGTCCGGAATTTCTTCGTAGCAAATTTTCTCCGCCATTTCTAGGGAATTTTCACTAGAGTAAAGCTGGAAAAAAAGTAAAACATGCGTTTTTGTGCTTTATACTCTGACAAAACATGGGTCTGACCAATCAGAGCACGCGCAGAATGCTATCTATCGGTATATTACAGATGTTGACCACTATTAGAAAGTTGCCTTCAATTGTATTACTAACTATCAAAAACATTCAATACCTTCCAATAGTACAACAGTGCTTGTAAATATTCTCTTTGTTAGAACCACCAGGCCCAAAACATAATCCACTGTCATTGATCTAAAAGACAATTATTCAAATTCAGGAAAAACAGTATTATTATTCACATGTGCTTGCACATAAATGAAAATAATATATATTATTAAAACGGTGTCCAAAGTTGACATGGGTGCTAAGATAAGTAATTAAGATGAATTTTACTCTTTTTGTTTAAAATCCACTTTGCACATGTACATCCAACATCACTGAATTTGTTCCTTTAGTCCCAATGTTCAATGATCGATTGGCAGCACTTTGAAAGCTGCTAGCTTTCTCAAGTGTTTTGTGCATTTAGGTTGTCCAAGATAGGTTGAAAAAAAAATTTTGATGAAAACGTTTCAAAGATCATACACCTAATAGCAATAACGTTGTCATATAAACATCCAAAAAATAAAAAAAGGAATTACTTAGCATACTCATTATAAAATGAATAGTATCCATAAGTTATGGACCATAACTCACAGGAATAACCATATTAGTTTTATTAAAAAAAATAGCTATGGTATATTGCATTTCCTGAGTTTTGATTGGTTTAGAGGTGATGGTATATGAGCTCACATGCCATTGACCTACAAATATGGTAGGTGTATGTGTAAAAGAATGCATTTTTCACAATGTTTGTACAATAATTATTTTTGGGCGTTTTCAATAAAACAATTTACGCTTGTTCAATATGAGATGGTTATAGCCAGCACCTCATTGGCTATCTACCATCCCATATCCAATGCGCGCTCGTGGAATAGTTGTCAAATATTACATTTCAGAATTATGCCATGAGAAGGAAAAAGTTCAAACCCTGTTGCTAGACTGCTTTGGGAATTATTACAATCCAAAAAGTAGTTGTGTTTGCCTAATAGCCCTTATCACAGTTATCAGCGGTTTGACATACAGATGAGGCGAAAGGGTCAACTCTGCTTTGTATTGACCCTTTTGCCTTGTTTCTACGCCATTTTTAACAAAAGAATACTGCAATAACAGCCATTAATTCCTACTTGCCTTTTGTCTTTCTTCTTTTTTTCCCCAATATTACTATAATTAAGAATGGAAATCGTATGGACAACCAATGCATTTTATACCTCCTTGAGTTTTTGAAGAGTGATGCTTACAGCATACTTGACTAGACCTCTTGAGCCTCTTAGTGGTGTTAGACATTGTTGATGACTTGTAGCTGTATCACTGAAAAACAATAATATAGCACACATGAAAACATACAGGTTTTGGTTACAGGTTTGCTATAGTAAAATCAAACATCATCTTTATATCGTCCAGCAAATCCACACAGTCAGATGTTTTTGTTCTGACATGAAACAAAATTAATTGTCAGTGAGTTAATCATAATGACAGACCTTCCATCAGATGCATTGTATAATACCAGTGAAACCTTGCCACTCTTACAGCCTTTATACATGCATCAAGAATACATGTAGTGTAACACAGAGAAACAAATAAGCCAAAATGTTACCTGAACAATGCTCTCAACAAAGATGCTGAGCATTCAAGAGAGAGCATACTTTTATTGCTTTGCTTTCCAGCTGTAGAACGTCCCTTCTTTCCTGCAATGAAAGACAAGGAACTGATAGCATCAACAAAAAGTAATTAGTCAGAATGAATTGATAAGTACTGAAGCAGACAAAGAACAGTACTGCACTTTATGTATCAATAATCTGTAATCATCCACTTCAACTATAGAGGGGGTAAGTTTCTAAAGAAACTGTGGTGCTGCGTCGGTGGGATGTATAACAATATAATTTGGTTTTATCAACTGGGTTGATAATGTGAATTGGCCACCGTAAAGAGATTCGAGAGCTGATGTTTCAAGCGTTAGCCCTTCAACAGTTACATTTCCATGCACATTACATTTTCACATTAAATTATGTCAGGAGCTATGTATCTTATCTACCCTTTACTCGAAACATGAAAAGGAAATATTTGGAATTGGAGTAGTCTTACCAGCAGTGTTTGCCTTTTCCTTCAATATTTCAGACAGTTGGTGATAGTTTCCAAATAACTGCAGAATCTCTTCAACAGATTCAGCACTACAAACACAAGAACAAACAACAAACCTAACTGAACGATTTAAGAGGCGAAATCAACTTTTTTGTTGTAACAACTCTTTTATACCTGACATTTCTCATAAGAGCTTGATAAAAAAATCAATAACTGACATAACTGTCACATATGAATGCAGTGCTTTTCATTTACAGCATTCAACCACATTAATGACATGTAATAGAATTGGCTTTAATGGATTTAAAGTGCCACTACGATGAAATTTTCGATATCCATTATTTTACATTTTCGTTAATAGTACGACTTTTTCAGGTATCTTGCCACATTTCAGTCCATTACAAACATTAGAAGTTGTCTTTTTTGGACTTTTATTTCCCAGAATTTACGGCCGCCATTAATTCTCCTTGTTCCATGACTTGGTTGAGAATTTGAGAAAATGACGTCATTTTCTCAAAATACCACACGGGTTGAAAGTATAATAACAATTAGTATAGAAAATCGCACGAAGAAGAGTAAAAGGTTTGGACGTTAACCTCGTGCAATTTTCTGTACTTATTGTTATTATAATTTCAACCCGTGTGGTGTTTTGAGAAAATGACGTCATTTTCTCAAATTCTCAACCAAGTCATGGAACAAGGAGAATTAATGGCGGCCGTAAATTCTGGGAAATAAAAGTCCAAAAAAGACAATTTCTAATTCTCGTAATGGACTGAAATTTGGCAAGATACCTGAAAAAGTCGTACTATTAACGAAAATGTAAAAAAATGGATATCGAAAATTTCATAGTAGTAGCACTTTAAAAGACTAACTGTAAGAGAAAATACATCCACTTTTTAATTAAATACAAGCCAGTTCAAGGAAAACCAAAGCAAACGAAAGTAACTATTTTAAAGCCTAAGTACATAAAAATATCTTAACTTTTTGAACTCTCCAAGTTTTCTATGACCTAAATTTGACCATTTTCTTGGAAATCATATTTCATTTTGGGTACGTTTTTCCATTTTCTCCCCAATAAAGCCTTTATTTATTTTGTACTTTTTTAATTGACATAATTTTCCACGACTTTCCATGACCCACACATAAATTCCTTGCATTCCAGGCCTGGAAAACGACAGTCTAAAATTCCATGACTTTCCATGTTTTCCATGACCCGTACGAACCCTATTAAACTGATTATAAAGTGCTATCAAGGAGACAAGCTTACCTTAAGTCTCCTTCAGAAAAGCTGTACTCCAACAGAACCTGTATAAGCAAAATTACCAATTTTAAAAATTATGTATAATTTCTTAACATTGTTTCAGATACATGTATCACAAAGTTGATAACTGTGATTAGAAAACACTAAACAAGCAATAAAAACCCATGGGTGGCACCTCAAATGTATGAGCATTCTTGGTAGGTAAACCTAATTGACAATTAGACTGATTAACATTAGGGCAGTCTACAAGTGACTGTGATGAAAAGAGACGTTTGCAAATACATGTACTCGTCCATCCACTCTAAATTATGATACACTTCTATTCATAAACATTTATTTACTTAAACAGTGTATTTAGAACATGACTGAAATGATATGGTAACTAGCTTAAACACAGAGTATTTTTCAATAAGTTGCTTTCTTCAGTAAATAGAGCAAACATTTGATTTGATATTGTTTTAAAGATGTAGACCCTTCTTAAGATTTAAGAAAAATTAAAATAGCTAGAGAAACCCCACAGCAGGGATCCACATTCAGAGCCATCTGGTCACCCGTGACAACTAAAAAATCATGTGGATGACCAAAGCAATTCAAAATGTCGTCCATTGGACAAGTTGAGTTTGAGTAAGTTAAATTTTCATATGGGCAAAGCTATTTCCCAGAGAAATTTGTTTGTAGAGGTCTGCTGCTCCCTTCGTCTAATGGCATTACCAAAATTCATGAAACTTTGCAATGATTGTTACAAATCTGGTAAGCAAACTCAAAGCTGGATATAACAAAAAGTAAACTTTTCTTCCCTTTTCAACAGGCAAGTAAAAGTTTGTCAGGGCAAGTGCCATCTGCCATACTTGCCCGCTGACGACTTGAAGCAAAAACCAATTCTGATCCCAGTACCACGGGAGTTTAAACATTTTTTTATGGGTTGTGCTGTAGGGCGAGGCAAAATGCAAACAACGAGTAAAAATTATCAGCGATGCTACACAACAAAAATCTAATAAAAGATTTATTATCCAACATGCCAAATTGTTATGTCCAAATGGGCACATTTCTAACCGGTTCTCTGGAGTACAAATACTGTGTAATATTTGTCGTCGTTTTGGGTGTTATTTGTACTCTATGAAGCACATTTGAATAATAAGTTGCAATATTTTCCCAATTTCACTGGATTCCTCCCACTCCAGTTGACATCCTGTTTCCTTTATCTCAGTGTTTCCAATCCCAACCCTCCCCCAAACCAAACACACAAGGAAATTGTAAAATGCAGTTCTCAACTAACTTTCTGAACAACAAAAACTCATATCTTCAAACCTCATAAATGCCAAGAACCAAAAGAGCCAGAATGTTATTCTTGATACCAACACTGGAGGCCAGAGAAAAGTCTGCAGACTTATCCTGAAGCAGTTTAGAATGCAGTTAAGACAATATAAAATTATTTACTTTAAATTTTACAAATTAACCTTCAGTGGACAACAATTTTATGGGAATAGGGAATAGTTGAAAGCAAACAATGTTCCTTGTTATATTGGCAACATATCCAGCAATTTTGACTGAAAAAGAATAAATGTAGCATTTCTTAGAATTTATTAGGCGAATCCTGCTTAAAGTTCATGTTTACGCGTCCCCATGCGTTCCGAACATTCAGATCGATATTTTTCCTCTGTTGTCCCAAAAACCCTTTTCCTCCAAATACATCGATCAAATATAAATCCAGGCATTTATTCAAAGTAATAAGCAAAACTTTGCGGGGGGGGGGGGGGGGGAAGGGAATGAGTGATTCTCTTGTCATGCTTTCTACCAAATCATGTAGCGATCGGATGTAACGCAAATTTTTGCTGATTTTTTTCATCTTTGCTCCTGAAGTCGTGAACTAAGAGAACTTGACAGAAAAGAGTTAAGGGTATAAAGATTGACAATACCTCATCTTAAAATCTGCATAAAACAAACTGGATGGTTTATGTTTGACCTGGTGAGTTAGACAAACCAACTCATAACAAAGACCTGTAAGAAATATGGTTATGACCTACTTATAAGCCTAACGGAAGCTGTATGTTGCCTCTTTCTTTCCTTGATATTACTGTTCAACAGTTCAGAAAAAAGGGAGCTACTATTTACTCTTTCCTAATTTGCATTTGTGGCTTCTGTGCTAATAGTCATTGTGAAAAGTAAGTAGGTTGCCAATCTTAAATTCTGGATATGAAAATCATACTCGCCAAACCTGGCGAGTGATCCATGATTTGTACTCGCCTGACGGTTTTGACACTCGCTTGGGTGAGAGGGCAAGTGCTAATTCATAACCCTGTCCACAATAGAAGACAGAAATCTCCTTACCAGTGGCTCTGTTAGGTAGACCTGGTCTCCTGTTGCTGACAAACATGGTTCTAATTTGATTGGAGGGTTAACACTTGCACCTCACTCAAAATACTTCTGAAACTCGGCATGTGATTCAATTCACGATCGTTTCATTCGATCATGCATCATTTTTTCCATCATTTCATTAACAGAAATGAAATAAAAGTTTGCGTTGTTGCAATAACAAAATCATAGCTTTTGTGCATTTTGCGACAATATTTTCTCAGCTGGTCGCAAAATATCGACCTGAATATTTTTTTTAATTTCAAGCCCTGGTTCAGAAAATGGGAGCTACTATTTTACTCTTTCCTAATTTTCATTTGTGGCTTCTACGCTTATATTATGAAAAGCAAGCAGGTTGCCAATCTTGTCCCCAAAGCCGGCTTTTCTTTTGCTCAGTACCTCAATGAAGAACACAAACTCAGGCCATGACTGATTTTTGGAGGATGGGCAGAGTGCATTGTTTTGACTCTCAGCCAATCAGATGCAGATAATAACCGAAAGTTTGTGAAATGCGGACTTCTGGGATCAGTCCTGGCCAGAGTCAGTGTTCTTGGTGCTGACCAAAAGAAAAGCAGGCTCTGTGGACGAGACTGGTAGGGTGCTACTTGCCGTCTAATTTTGCTAATGTTCACATATTGTGTACAACAGTTTACCAGCTCAAAGTCCTCCATCTCTGATTTGTTCATCCTTCGCACAAGTGACTGAAATAGATCCTCTAGTTCATTCAAAATGTGCTCCATAGATTCTGAAATCCAAAAACACAAAAATACTTTTAATTAAACATAATGAAAAATAAAAAATACTTTTCAAATTATATCTGTTTTCATCTCCAGCAGTTGTAATTAAATCATTTAATTATCACTTTTAAAGCACTGATTTTAAAACAATCCTGTAGTCTCAGCAGGCATTCTCTCCATTATGTTTAACAATGATAAGTTAATCATGGGCACAATACCATCACGTGTATGTGATTTAACAGTATTACTGTAACAGTAATTAAACCATTACTGTAACAGTAATTAAATCATTACTGTTACAGTAATTAAACCATTACTGTAACAGTAATTAAACCATTACTGCAACAGTAATTAAACCATTACTGTAACAGTAATTAAACCATTACTGTACCAGTAATTAAACCATTACTGTAACAGTAATTAAACCATTACTGTAACAGTAATTAAACCATTACTGTAACAGTAATTAAACCATTACTGTAACAGTAATTAAACCATTACTGTTGCAGTAATTAAACCATTACTGTAACAGCAATTGTAAAATTCATTAATAATTCATAAGGAGTAGATCCAATGCAAAGGTACTATTTAGGTCACATGAATGCTCTGTAAACCCCAATACAAATCAAGAGTAGAATTAACTTTTGATACAAACTCCTGCTCAGCTGATTAGTATTTATTAACTTTTGATACAGATCTTTACTGATTAAAATGCAAAGCACAATGGAATCGAATAACAATACTTTGCATTCAATTTATTGTTTTCATTTCACAAGTACGATAAAATATTCGCGTCCGATCTGTATGGGCTTTACAATTGCTCGCCTATCGGCTTGCAATTGTAAATGCCCATACAGATCTCCCGCTCATATTTTATCTACTACTTAAACCATTACTGTAACAGTAATTAAACCATTACTGTAACAGTAATTAAACCATTACTGTAACAGTAATTAAACCATTATTGCAACAGTGGCCAGTTCTTCCTTCTTCCTTTTAGATCAAGTTCTTTGTGTCCTGTACAGAAATTGCCCTAAATCACTTTGGTGCCATCTACTTGTACAACATGTGCATGTATCAGTGTCATATTAACTACCCTTTTAAAGGAAATGATAAATGCTAGCATATAGACACCCCTGCCCCTCCTTGGATGGTATATTGCAACATTCGTTTTATAGGCAAAACAAAGTAGCTTTACTCTTTTAAAGCCGTTCATCTTCGAAATTTATCAGTTTTTGTTGAGAAAAATGTGTTACTGAACCAAAGCACTACCACCACTGCATTTTATTTGTATGTATCCAAATTTTTGTATGGTTCGAAGTCGGTGCACCACCTCCTCTGTAAAGCTCTCACCAGTTAGGGTAGGGGGACATTAACCACTGACCATCCTTAGCTTTTCTGCTCTGTCAGTAAGGAGCTTGTGTTAAACAATTTTTAATAAATTAATTAACTTACCATTCTCTTCGCTTTCATCTTGGTTGTGGTATTCAATACACTTTGCGATTGAGTGCAGCAGATAGCACAGCAAATGAGCCTAAAATGTAGGATACCACTACTTTAAACAACCTATACTGGTAAATAAATTTTTGGAGCATTCGCCATCTGGGTGAGTGGCCTTCAAGCTGCACTTGCACAGATAATTTTACACTCAGTCTCCTCCACACACAATAAAAACAATTGGGTAATTAGCTCCCCCACAAACATACAGAATATCCAACCTTACATTTTTATCTCGTTTGACACTGTTCTTTTGTGTAAGCTAGTCTAAGGACATTTATAAGGTTTCAAGCAACTGTTATTTAATGTGCATCTAGATTCTGCTCTACAATACATCTTAAGACACATTCCTCGGACATGTCAGGCTCTGCCAGATTCCTAAACAGTTGATATCATACCATCATTATCTCAGCCAGCCATGTTGCCAAAAGAGCCGAACGCCTGTGTAGGAGGCTAAAAGATTATGTACTGACTACCAAGCAGAAGCCATTTTGCATAAATCAGGTGTCTGCTGTTCAGCACTTGTATGAGATTTCAAGATGGTTAACTTCATAAGCAATATTGCAATTTAAGCTTATGAAGAGTGTTTTTTGGAAAGTAGAAAGTTACGCTTATTTTGAATAATAAATTCTGGATATGAAAATTATACTCTCCAAACCTGGCAAGTGATCCATGATTTGTAATCGCCTTAAGGGTGTATTGACAATTTATTGGGTGAGAGGGCCAGTGCTAATTCATAACCCTGTTCACAATAGAAGATAGAAATATCCTTACCAGTGGCTCTGTTAGGTAGACCTGGTCTCCTGTTGCTGACAAACATGGTTCTAATTTGACTGGAGGGTTAACACTTTCATCTGACTCAAAATACTTCTGAAACTGTATAAAAATATCAAAGGGGCTTAGTCATTATTAATTAAGTCACCTTTGGTAATGGATAAATTAAAGCTGCCTTGAAATAATGGTTCACCAAAGTAGAAAACACTGATAAAGTGAGAAGAAACAAGGGTTGCTTTGAATGAAGAGAAATTAGAATTGTAAAGTTTAACCTGAAAAAATTAGGTTAAGGTTTCAAGAGGTGTGACCTGTGACTCCTGTAAATGTAACTTTTAGCTAGTCATTTATTAAGTGCCAAGGTCAGGAAAAATTGAATATGAACCTGTCCTTACAGCAAGTAGACCTCAGATTTCAATTGCCTGAGACAGTTGCATGCTTGCCTTCGTTAACATTTTGCTACAAGTTACTTGTCTAGACTCTTGCACATCAGGCAAGTATATTTCCTCACTAAAATCACTTTAAGTTGCCATTTAATGCAATTAATGCCATCAGCAGTCTGTGTCATGGGCACAAACGTACATGGTTCATTCAGAAACGTGGCATCATGCACTGTGTTACTTTATCAGCCATCTTATGTGAGGAAATTCATTTGTCTTCTTCCCCCGCCCCTCCCCTCCCTATTTCCACTGCTTGTTAGCATGACAGGTGCCTGGATGGCTGGCGGGGAGGCTCTGCCCGGGGTTCCAGGGATTGCCAGCCATGGGATTGGTACTCAGTCTAGGGACTGGCTGGCCAACCTCCAGTGGACACCCCAGGAACCCTGCCTCCATCTAGTGATGCAGTTTGCTGATGTTGTAAAACCAGTATGCAGAAACAACTGAGCAACAACAGGAACAAAAACCTGTAATTTACCTGATTATTAAACATGTCTAAAACTGGTTGCTGTAACTGAGGATTCCTACATAGCACATGGAATAGACCCTAAAAGCAATCATCAATTAAGATATCTGCAGAAGAAGGCGTAATAAGAGAGTTCCACTATAACATAGTCAGGTTTGGCTGATTCAAAGGTAAGTTATGAAGTGCGTAGGCAAACATTGATCAGTAACTAGCTAGTAGCTTGTGAATGTGAGAAGTGAAGTAAATAACTATACTTCAACTACAGAGAAGTCATCTTATTATTGAGTGTAAGGGTCATGCTCGGGAATGTTAAGAAAATGACTTTATAGGTTAGACACAGTTACTGGTGTCCTTGAAAGAAATTAACTGGCAAGAGGCTGACTAGCTGGCTATTTAGAAAATGTGGAGGATTTGAATTAAGAACTACAAAAGACAAATCCATCCAGTACAGGGAGGAGAATTTGAACCCGGGGTCTCCGGAATACAAATCCAGCACCTTCACCACTAGGCTGCAGGGTTCGACACTAACGGTAGCCAACTAGCCACAGACTAGTAGAAATTTAGTTTTGGTTAGTAGGTTTTCGATTTCCAATAGCCACTTTGGCTAGCTAGTAAACAAAATGAAATTGGCCGAAGTGGTTTCTGTCTTCCTAGAGCAAGACAAATCAATCATTCATCATGGACACTTCATGCTACCAGACTATGTTCCACAAAAATTGTTTTATTATTAGAACTGATTTCAGAACAATGCAATTACCAACATCATGTGTTCAAAGAAAGTCGCTTGCTTTGTGCTTGCAAGTCTTGCTAGGGATCAACTGTTATCGGACCTAGCCAACACCAATGCTAGGCTAGTAAAAATTGTTTTTGGCTAGTAACATCTAAGTTGTCACTAGCCACGAGGCAAACTGCACAATATCAATCAGAACTTGATAGGCCATCAAAGAGTGTTGGGCTTTAAGGATAATTCTATTGGTTTCTGAGAAAATAGGCATTTTGCAGCATGCAAAGAGTAGAAACATTTCAAATATTTTTAAAGCCCGACACACTTTGGCAGCCTATCAAGTGCTGATTGATATAGTGCAGTTTGTTTGGTTGTAAGAGAGAATGCGGAGGCAGGTAATTCAGCGAAGTGAACATCAACAGTTTCAAGTTTGAAGGCTTGGACACACTAATCAAAGCTATAAATTTCCAAGATTTTTATATATTTTGATTCTACATTTCATAAACTTTCCATAGATATATTCATTTGTTAGCCATGTTTTCACCGTACAAAACATTTTCTGAGAAACAGCCAAAAAGGTTATTAGTAACTTTAAGGGATAAGGCATTATTTAGCAACATTAATAATTTATTTGACTAGTAATGATTTCTCTCAAAGGATCCATAAGCTATTGTGTAAAAGACCCTAACCTCATAAAGTTGCACTCTCACATCTGCTTGCTGATTAAGACACCTCCGTAGGTTTCCTTCACATAAGATGCACAGAACCAATAAGGAACTTACATATTTTGTAAACCTACAAACCTTAGCAATTTTGTGCAGTGTTAAAGCAGTGGCAAATAAGGACACATTGTTGTGGACACATTATTGCTCATGACGATTTGTTGCACGTGCAAACACGGCAACATTTGTTGCGGAAAACAATTTTTGGGTCTCGGACACAAAATTAGTGTCCGCAACAATGTTGTGCGTGCAACCAAACAGGTAAACATTTGTGTCGGCAACAATGTGTCCACAAAAATGTGGCCACAGCCTTAAGGGTAGAAAGAGCTTTAAAAATAAAACATATATAATTACATTAAGGTCATTCCCCTGAAATAGAACTGGCAATAGATTTTCGTTCAAACTTTGCCCATTTGTTGTTCATCGTAAGGGAATTTAAATTTTGTAATGAAAAAGAGGGGTCCCCATATTCGTTTAGAAGCAGGAGCACCTTGAAAATACCCCATAATTGGTTAAAATATCAGCTTCAGAAATGTTTTCATTTGACTAGCTCATGCCACGTCTTGTGGGAGAAGAAAAAAATAGGGAGAAAGCAATACAAGGGAAAAAACTATAGATATACTGTATCGCCTTCAAGGAACAATTTAATATATGTTTCATTATGAAAGCACGCATTTCCAGTCGACGTTGATTCAACTTGTTACTAGTATGCAGTGATCTCGAGGCCACAATATCTGTTCAATAAGTTCACGTTTCCGTCGATTATTTATTTTTCTGCAATGGGAATTTGTTTATATTCCTGTTATAGGAAGAAAGTGATTGCTAGTCTCAGAAAAAGGGTAAAAAAATATAGGTCACCATACTCGTTTACAAGAAAACGATGATTTATTTCCTTCACGAGCAAAGCCATAAATAAAACGCCTCAGTTTTCTTTAGGTGCGCGCGCTGATGACGCAATAAATCGTGCGCAGTAAGGATGCGCAATGCAATACAGGGGAATGACCTTAAGTTGCATAAAATTAAATTACACAAGAGAGCCAACAAAGATGCATGATTGGTGAAGTAAAGTGCAATCAGCAGGTGTAACAAGGACCGCTTTATTTCTGACATTAAACCCTCACAAAAACTAATAACCAAAATTTGATTAACATTTCTGACACAATAATGACCAAAGTAAAGAGAGTGTTTACCTGTGAAACAAAGGATAGTACAGAAAGCAATGGGACTGACAATTGATAATGCGCAAGGCTGTGCTCTAAGAAAAATTAGAAGGAGCCCGAAGATTCCAAACCATGAGATTCAGGGTGCCAAGCACTAAAGCTTATATGAAAAAAGTAAGTTTATCTGGCCGCCCAAAGGTAAAAGCTAGTCGCCTGAGGCACCTGGGCGCCCTTAGAGCACAGGCCTGATGCGTGTTGAAACCCCAAACATGATACTTTTAGCCTTTTCTTTTCACAATACTTTTGCTGGTTTGAAACATTATGATACTTTTGTTTTTCTTGAAGTGTTGTTGCATGATACTTTGTTTTTCCTTCTGCAAACACCACGACATAGGCGGTAGCTGCTTTTCTTAACAAATTACAGCATAAATGT
>OX393562.1:5963159-5978159 GCA_947652115.1 Blastomussa wellsi
GGTTGGTTGGTTAGTTTGTTTGTTTGTTTGTTTGGTTGGTTAGTTTGGTTGGTTGGTGTGGTTGGTTGGTTAGTTTGGTTGGTTAGTTAGTTTGTTTGGTTGGTTGGTTTGGTTGGTTGGTTGGTTGGTTAGTTTGGTTGGTTGGTTAGTTTGTTTGTTTGGTTGGTTAGTTAGTTTGGTTGGTTGGTTAGTTAGTTTGGTTGGTTAGTTGGTTTGGTTGGTTGGTTGATTGATTGGTTTGGTTGGTTGGTGTGGTTGGTTGGTTTGGTAAGTTCGGTTGGTGGGTTTGATTTTGTTGCTTGGGTGCTTAGTTTGGTGGGGTTGGTTGGTTGGGTCGGGTTGGTTAGGCGTATTGGTTTGCTTGCATTGGTTGGTTAGGTTGGTTAGGGTAGTTTCATTAGTTAATTTACAGCGTTCCAGATAAGAGGGGGGTCTCAGGTCAAAAACCTGACAAGGTCAGTTTACTGATCTGACAAATTAATAAAAAGAGTCTGATAATTTAGTGGGAATTTGACCTGTCAGAATTCCTTGTTGGTTAGTTTGGTTGTTTGGTTTGGCTTGGCTTTTTTCGTTTTGCACAATTTAGAACATTGATTTCTTTTTCAGTGAGACCAGATTTTTAACTTACCATAAACAACATAAGGTACAATGATGTGGAACTCATAAATCCAGTCAGCTGATGGAACTTTGATTTGGCCCAAAATAAAGTGACTGTATTAATAAGGTGGCTGTATTATCAGGGTGGCCGTAAATAAAATATATAGATCTTTATGTAAAGTTTTACCTTGAGAACATAGCTTTTCGTAACACAAGAATGAGGGAATCCCTTAAGGACAAGCTGATCTTCAACAGGGGCTGTTAAAGAAGTAGAAAATATAAGTTAAAGTTATTCAAACCAACAGAAAACAAAAAAAATATATGTTTATAAATAAGAAAGTGCTTGTACCTGAATGGCTTTAAGAAAACCCTCCGCAGACTTTGGTGGTAAGAAAGATAGATAATTCAAAGCCTCTTTAACCTGGAAAAGTAAGGAGGAAATTGTAGATGAAAGTAAAGCCGTGACCTTAGAAGTAAAGCCTTTGATCTGTAATTTTTTTCCAGGACTTTCCAGTCCTGGAAAATGCCACAATAAAATTCCAGGACTCTCCAGGTTTTCCAGGACCTGTACGAAACCCTGTCCCATTAGTACCAAAAGGCTGGATAACTCGGCAGCTATCTTAGTAAAAAGGCATAAAAGGACTATTCTCCTTACCCTTGGTAATGACTCTAACAAGACATGTGGTGCTGAAGAAACTGTACTGGCCAGGAGCTCTATATAACACGCATTAAATGACATCAAAAAAAAATCTAAGTAATAATATATCAAGTGACTTTATTGACAGTTAATGGCATACAAGGGTTTGAATTAGGTAGCTGGTTTGAGTATTGAGAGCAATTGATTGAGTATTAAGAGCAACTGATTGTTAGATTTCTTTTAATTTCTTTTAGTATTATTTTTTGGGGGGAGGGGAAGCAACCGCCTCCCATAAGCTAAGTAGAGTATTACTTAGCCAATGCTTTTCATCAGCCCAGAGTGCTTGTACTGAAAGTACTGGGGATAGTAAATTTAAGTTAAAACATCGTTACAGTAAAGTTACAGAGTATTGCTATAATAATTTCTTCATCATTCAACAACAAGCACACAGGGCTGTCACTAATTTTTCAAGTAGACGGGGAAAGTAAAAAAGTGCCTGGGGGGATTTTGTCGTTTGATGTACTTTTCACTTTCCAGTGTTTTGGTTTTGTTTCAAAGTAGCCAGGGCTCAAACTCATAGTACCCGGGGGAATTCCCCAGCCCCCGGCCCTTAGTGACAGCCCTGGTGATTTGAAGTGATTTGAAGTCTGGACATCTGGGTCTGGAGACTGGCAACATTGCAACACAACCGGCTATTACTAAAGCTGTAGATTGAAAGTTTTGCCAAACTTGTTCTTACAGAGGAAACAAGGTAAGGTAAGCCACACACAGATAGAAAGTATTGTACAGCTGAACTTACTCTGGTCAACAAGTGAGAAATTATGAGTGTCTTTTATTAGCAATTTCATTAGCAATCTCACCAATATAATGGTGCACAGGTGTTGTTGCCTTGGTGATGACTCTGTTGAGAATTTGCTGAAGAATCTCGCAACGAACCATCTCATGAGCCTGAAACAAATGCCACAAAGTGTATTAACCTTCATGATATTTATTAATAAGCAGGTCATTAGGACATAGATTTTCAGCTCGGTGAATAAATTAATGATAAAGATGAAATGATCATCTTTGTCATGACCGTGGGACAAAGAGAAAATCTGAGTCCCTGGCAGGATTCGAACCCACGACTTCATCTACATGGTAAATTAATAGAGAGGGTAAGTTTCTAAAGAAACTGTGGTGCTGCGTCGGTGGGAAGTATAACAATATAATTTGGTTTTATCAACGGGGTTGATAATGTCAATTGGCCACCGTAAAGAGATTCAAGAGCTGACGTTTCGAGCGTTAGCCCTTCGTCGGAGCGAATCCATGGTACATTAGTTTGATATGTATCTAACTAGTGTCAATCACAAGAACAAATGGGGCCAGACTTTTTCCATGAGCAGTCAGCACAGACCATTGATGACTTTGCTCTATGTCTACTAATGTTCTGGGCTATACTCTGAAGACGGTAAAACCTATACTAGTCTTACTAGGAGGCCAAAACAACAACAAGAAAGCTAAATTTATTTATTTTAGTATCATAATATGGATAGGATTCTGTGTGTGCTCTGATTGGCGTTTTGTTGTTTTTACTCGCGACATATCAAATCTATATCATAAAGCAAATAAAGAAGCCTAAGCCATGAAATTATATCGTCATAAAACACTAAGGACATTTGAGAACACTTGAGAAAATGCCGTGTTTAAGACATTATAATGCATGTACATGGCTTAGGCTTTTTTAAGCCTAAACCAAGTATTATACTGTCATAAAACATGATGGGCATTTGAGAACACAAGGGAAATGTAGAAAACATGAGCTGCAGGTGAGTGTTTTATGACAGTATAATACATGGCTTAGGCTTCTTTATTTGCTTTATGATATAGATTTTATACGCCACCAGTAAAAGCAACAAAACACACACGATCAATAAACTGAAGCAATTTAATTTCGCTTCTACTTTCCACTCGAAATTATAAGCTTTTACCAATTCTGCAGATTGACTCAGAATCTTGATGGGAATTTTTCCATGGAAAATGTTCTCTGCCATCTCTTGCGAATTTTCACTGAGTTAAGTTGGCGAAAAACAATAAAACACGCTTTTTTTCGTGTTTTATACTCTGATAAAACATGGATTTTTGACCAATCAGAGCGCACACAGAATCCTATCTATATTATAATTGTTAAGATATTATGCAAAAGTTGATCTAGCTTTCTACCCCTCCACATAAGTAGAAAAGTACTACAAACAGCGAAAAAATGTTTCATCTTAAGGAGGCTTGAAAGAGTTTCTCACTTTTAGAGTGCTTGTAAAACGATGCAGGATTACAGAAAAGTACCTAAGATCATTTGGGCAAAGTATGAATATATTTAGAACTCTGTTATTGGACAATACTTCAATAATATTTATGACATCATAGCAGTTACCATGGTAACACCCTGCCAGTGACAAACAACCTCCCAAAAGTTCAGTTTTTGGCAATTATCTTTAAAACTAAATCGGTGACCTGCCACTTTTATTTCGCTATTCAAAAGCTCCCTTAATTCTACATCGTGTCTGCCAACGTTAAAAAAAATTAATTATATTCAAAAAAGGCTTTTTGTAAATAACAAAAAATTCCACTAAATAATTTTTGCCCAAACTTTTCTGTTTGAATCAGCATATTGAATATTAATCGCATGCAAAAAATCAAGGTAGGTCACCGAGTTAATTTTCAAAATGAAAAGAAATGTTTGATACATTTCCAGTTTAGCAGATTTCAGATGTAGTGTGCGCGTTTAATTTGGATCCCAAACTGATGAGATCTATGAAAGCGCACGCTCGCAGCTGAAAACCATTTCAAGCCTCCTTAAAACTAAGTACCTTGAAAGTATCCAGTAGTATTGCAGAACCTAGCTTGTAAGAATGTTGTGATGGAGTAAGATTTGGTGAGGATGTAGAATCTAATGGAAAGGAGGCAATCAACACTTGTGAAGAACCAAGGAGGGGATGGGGGTGCAATTTTAGGTCTATCAAATACTACTGATAAAGGAATAACGACACATGCAATGTCTTAAAATAGAATGCAAATTATTGGATCCGAGTGAGACTCGGAGAACATTAGCAGGTTCTGAGAGAAATAGAGGGAATGTAGACAAAGTTTCAATTTCTAAAGTGTTTTAAGAACACCAGCTTTCCTGCCTGCTTGAAGAAATCTTTAAAATCATCCACCATTCCAGTTTGCATCTGAGTGATGATGTGACCTGTGTGTATCGCTATTGATAACCATTTTACAGGATGTTCCTTACACAAGGAGGAAGGAAATGCAATTTCATGAAGTATGACCATGGGGTAGAGCCAACTCTGTTATAACAAAGGTAAATTACCAGCCCTAGTTGTCATACAATGTCCTGGGTTAATGCAAGTTCTGTTTATCAACAAGGGCATGAACGAGCAAGATAGGGGATATTGTTTGCTTTTGAACAACAGTGATGAATAATTCAGTTTATTATACAAACTGCAGTGATTTATAAGGATTTCCACCCCTCAGAAAAACGATAATTGAACACGTGTCAAATTACGGTAATTTTATGTGTGATGATTGCTGCTCGTTAAACTCCTTCAGCCATTGCTCCTGGTCAAAGTAAGAGCCCTTATCACTCTCTGCTAATTTTTCAGCCCAATATGAGCTAAACTATTTTTTCAGCTTCTTCCACCTTGCCATTGCAGACAAAAACGGACACGACCTCTTCTTTTTTTCAAAGACATTTGAACCAATCAAGTGAATGTATTGCGTGATAAAATGACACCACGATACCATGTGATTTGTTTTGTGACCTGTTGACATACAAGTTACTCCAAAATGACAGGATGTCACTTTTCAACGGGTAATTAAAGTAATTAACGTGTAGTAAACTTCAATGTCCAATATCTAATTGCATTGAAATAATATTTTTTTGGAATTTTTTTAAAAAGAATTTAGCTATTGAAAAGCTTTATCTGAACGTCTCGAAATCACAAATTTCCAAAATCGGCACTTTGAACCCTGGCTTATACCTTAATCATTATCATGGTAACTCAGATTTCAATAAAAATGCACCTCAACTGAAACTTTCATCTTTCTCTAGTGCTGCTGCAGGAATCAATTTTTTGTCAGATTCTCCATGTAGGTATACTAGTTGGTCAAAGTTGAAAGGTATTGTTACTGCTCAAAACCCCACCAAGCCACCTTATTAGTTAACAAATCAACAAAGGAACTTTATCCCCAAGTCATCTCAAAAATATTACACAGTATATACATATGATGCATACCAAAAACCTTAGGACCAAATGCATCCATAAGGGTAAAGCCCAGCTGCACTAGTCCCTGAGTCACATGATCCCAACCAAACAAACTATAATGAAATTAAAATAAACTGCTTTAGTCATGTAAAATTGTTGTACATATGTCATAAGGTGCTTCATGCAAGATAGTCACAGCAAAATGGGAACCCTGTTTGGGGTTTGCATTAAATTTCTTGTGTACAGGCTACATGTGTTTAATCTAGGTTTTTCTATTTAGTTATAACAAGTTTGGCCTGATTTTTAAAATTACGCTGTGTATTTTATCCCGTGCCTTGAAGAATACAGCCAATCAGAAGCCTAGAAAAGCATTGCATATTCTGCAGTATTCTCCAGGGATATTGTGTAGTATTCCACAAAAGGTTCCGGCATTCATCATGGCTCCAAGTTTTCCCGCTGAAAGGCAGCACGCGCCATTTTTTATTCAGTTTAAATTTCACAGTAAATGGTTTGAACCCAGGGCTAACAGTCAATCGTAGTTTGATCGCCCGGGTGAGGGTAGTCCCGAGAAGGACTGTTGTCGGTGACAGTGACTGAAGTTTCGACAACCTGAGCGGAGGTCATCATCAGAGTCATGTGAGGAGTTGTTTGTCAGTTGAATGTTATAAGTCTGGTTCATGAAAACTGATTGGTCAGTTTAGCTGTGATGTTATTGGCTGATTGGTTTTGATCCGTTGGTAAAGTTAGGTCGTTCTATTCGGTCTGTTTGTTATGTCCATGTCGTGAATTTGTCGTTTGTATGGTGCCGGTAGTTGTTGACTTCTGTTGAAAGGATTCTGTTCTAAGTTAGTAAACCAGCTTTTCAAAGTCAGTCGTTGAAAACAGTTAGTGCTGCAAGTCAAACGGTAAGCAGAGTCCGAGTCGACAGTGCTCAGCAATGCGATTGTTGACATCACAGTTCCTTGTCGCTCGTTTGTGTTCAGTCAGTCTACCAGTTTCTCCGATGTAAGAGGCTTGGCAGTCGGAGCACTTGATCTTGTAAACTGCTCCTTGTCTGTTGTTAGGGCCGTCCTTGTCTTTAACGTTAGTTAGTAAGTGTCATAGTGTAGTAAGAAAATTGGAATGAAGAAACAAATAATTTCCTTGGATTCAACATTTTATAGTTTAAGATGGAATCTGTTAGGACTTCCATCATTCACTGGACAAAATTATGTACCAAAATGATTTACACCTTATTGCAAGCTTTTGTGTTACTACTTCAAACATATTATCAAGAGAAATCTTTTCTAACAACACTAAACGTCAAAAACAAATTTCGAAGTTCCACTGAATCACTTAAAAGATGTGAGATTTTTCCTATAGCTTGCGAGCTTTGAAATTCATTTTCTCAGTCTCCGATAAGAAATTGTTGTACCAAAATTATTTACACCTTATTGCAAACTTTTGAGTTACTGCGTTAAATATCTTGTCAAAAGAAATCTTTTCTAACAACACCAAACATCTAAAACAAATTTTGAGGTTCACTATAATTCCACTGAATCGCTTCAAGACGATTTTACAAAATGGCTATGCGTTAGATTTTGCCTAGATAGAGTATTATCACACATAATTACTTACATCTTTACCTTTTATTAGGGGTAAAAAATAACGCAATATGATTTAAATTATTCTGGTACTCGATTTTTGTCCAACTTAAATAAATATTACTCAACTTCCTGATGGATTCCGTTTTAAATCTTCGGAAATACCTGACACATGTACTAGAGACTGAAAAATGTTTGCAGACGTCTAGGAATTACCCAAACAGCACCCGAAAACCCGGGAACCGTGGATAAAACAACTTTGGATTGCAAGACTTTTGTTTCTGCAAAACAAATAGCCTGGAACAAGAATTGCCCATGATTTACAAATGCCAGGACAGTTCAGAGTGATTTATGCTGTATTCTGCGGGCTATCCGAAAAGCAGACGGAGGAACCTTAACCGGATATGGTAACATTAACAGCTTAAAGATTTGCGATAAACTTTTCTTTTTTGCTCAAAGTTGCACCTTTTTGTAAGTTCTGTAAGGGGCATGGGATAATATAGCTATGCAATGGTTTCTTGTATCCTACTCATGACTTGATTTTTCTTGTATACATACTCACCTAAGGCTTGTGTGTATACTGAAAAATCAAGTCACCTGTGGGATATTTCACGTTATGCCAATCGAAACCATTACATAAGTAGTGTATATGACACTCAAGATACTCTGCTCAGTGGGACACTGTTGAACCCAGGTTTAACAATTGCTCAAGGGTGAACAACACTTCCAAAAAATGTTAGCCATCATGCTAGGCATCTCACAGCTTATTTCCCGTAAACTATTGGATGAGGGTGTTTTGGTCATGCTATAAGACCACTTAATTACCACTTATCACTTGAGACATTTTGAGGGTTCTTAAAAGAAGTAAGGAATCTTTGGAAACTTTATTAAATTATGGTATATGTCTACTGTATGTACCTGTTTTGAACTGTTTCTAGGACTTGATCCTGAACAGAGGAACATGCTGGAATATTGTCTGCGAAGATCAAATTAAGAATGTGACAAAGTTCCCCAATCAAATAACAACAAAATAACAATAAACTGGGTCCATTCAAGAATTACCTCTAACCCATTTGGACTGTTTTCGTCTAGCTTCATCTTTAAAACTTTTTAAGACAGCTGACTTCAAGAAGTCAAAGATCTGTTGTGAATGGTAAAATTAAAGCCAATGATTCCTTTAAATTAAGAGTTAAGAGTGGAGAATGTATCCAGTGGACATTAAGTTAACAACATTAACTTACTGTTTCTTCAAATCTGTGGATCTGTGCAATAGACAGGGCTAATGCTACATTGAAAGGAGTCAGTACTGCACCTGCAGTGCTTTGGTGAGCCTGTAGGAGATATGAATAGCATTACATTTAGACATGTTAATTGCCTTTCGTAGTGGGTCTTTCAGAGCAAGATGGTTAGTGCCCTGGACTCTCGTTCATGTCTGGGTGCAAATCTTGGCAAGCAGAATTGAATTGTTCTTGGGAAAGTGGCTTTACTCTCATGACCACATCTAGTAAGCGGCTGATGGTGATGATCAGACTAGTTTAACATAAGAATTTATGTGAAACTAGCAGGCAAGAAATAGCAACAGTTTTATTAGACATGTTTCGGAAGTACAACCTCCGTATTGTTATTAGGTTAATATATTTATATCACAGCCACTAGCGTGTTCTACGACCTTATACAAAACAGAGTGTGAGGAAGATAGGTGAGGTGACTGGTGTGTTCTGCTGCTTGAACTGATGATGGAGGTTGTACTTCCAAAACATGTCTATTTACAACTGTCATTATTTTTCTCAAAATTTAAATAAGAATGTTGTAAAAGCTTTAGAGTCAAAAACCATAATTAGATAAACACAACTATATTCTCTGTAAATAAAAATGTATTTTCCTCAATGAAGTACATACAGAATACTTAAAGGACTATAGCCAATCAGAGTAAGAACAATTATCTTCTCCTGTTAATTTAAATCATTGGCTTTTTGCTCTCAGTTTTACAGATCATTTATTGAAAACCACTTCTTAACAATGCTCACATTATTGCTTCATAATTGTAATTTCAAATATGGTAATGGTAGTGGATTTGCATATACACGTTTAAATGCGCTTTTACATTTTTAGTCAGCATGTAAAGGCGCCCATGGCAGCCGCTATTCAGCCATTCATGATCTCACCCCACCCACCCAGCCCATAAGTACATATGCAAACAGACCAGACTACAGCACTGGGAACTCAGTGCCCTACTCTTTACGATTAGTGTGTGGGTTCTTTAACGTACTCTGCTGACCCATAAGATTGAAGATGCAGAAGACAGCACCAACGGTTTTATCATCCTTATCTGAGAAGACTAGAACAGCTAACCATTTGCATATGTAGTTGCAAAGGCAGCACATTCTCCTCAGTTATCTTAGACCCTAAGTGTCTGATCTGGGACTCGAAACCAAGACCTCCCGCACGGTAGTCCAGCACTCTACCAACTGAGCTGACAGGTCATTGGCAGTAAAATTGAATTTAGCGTTTGAAACTGATAAAAAAATGCATTAGTCCACTCTATGACTGACATTACTTGTCTGGAGGGTAGTGGCAAACTAGGAGCACAATCATACTAGGAGTATACACTTCACCTTTAAGTATTTGATAAACTCCTTTCCTAAGTCCTGATCCTGTTTGACAGCAAATGTTACATGTAAGATCACAGTTCCTTCCATGTGTCGCAACTGATCCTTAGACACTGTCTGGACCTCTGAGCTGTAAAGTCAAAGACCACTGGACATTACAACTCAGAAAACTTTGTCAACTAACGGCTGTCATGTAAGTTAACCCCTTCACCTTTTGATAGCCAAACCCAAGTACCGGTAAACATATAAGTAATATATCAAACACAAGAGATATTGTTTCATCACATTTCCAAACACCAATAAGACAGTTGAAAATACGGCGTACATCAAAGTATTTTTGACGAACTTAGAGGTGGTTGGAAATGTGATAAAACACTGTCTTGAGTGTTTCATATATCTTCTAAATCAAAACTTAAAACTATGGAGAAAAGGAAACAATAAAATCGTAAAAATCTATTTCCAAACCACAGTTACAGTTCTGACTTCCTTTTTTAATGCGATGAATAATTAATGAGTTTAAATAAGTTTGGAACAACAATTTCCTATCAGAGACTGAGAAAATGAATTTCAAAGCTCGCAAGCTATAGGAAAAATCTCACATCTTTTAAACGATTCAGTGGAATTCAGTGGAACTTCGAAATTTGTTTTCAACGTTTGGTGCTGTTAGAAAAGATTTCTCTTGATAATATGTTTGAAGTAGTAACACAAAATCTTGCAATAAGGTGTAAATAATTTTGGTACATAATTTTGTCCAATAAATACTCGAAGTCCTAACGGATTCTGTCTTAAATACTGACATTCCTTTTGGATTTTTGCTTTATTTTTCTGTTTTCTTTTTTGTCTGTTATCTTTTTTAACTGTGTTTTTATGTTATTTTGTTAGCAAGTTAACACTTATCCATATGTAATTTGTTTTTGTACACCTGTGGGGGGAGAAATTTAATAACTAAAAGATTTGAATAAAAACTATTAAAATAAAAAGTTAAGCCTTGCATCGGTACTTGTGAACATTTATAACAAAATGTTTCTGTTCTGCACTGATATTCTGCCTCCTACACAAACTGACCAACCTATCTTCTTTGTCTTCTTTACGACATGTTTCATCCAAGTTGTTGAAAAAGGCTGTTGTTCCCTCCAGCACTAGCTGCTTGTGACCCTAAATAAAATAAACAAAAACTAATATTCCTTGTTGTTAAACACAGGCTTGAACATTACATAATTATACATGTAGCATGATTAGTTATTATTATTATTATTAATATTCCCAAAAATGACGCACTACCTTTGTTGAGAGCAGCAATAACTGATACACAAGTGGAGGAAGCTCTTGAAGATCAAGATCTTTCATCGCCCTACAATATGGGAATGAACATTGACATTATTAACCAGGTTTAATCAAATAAATAAATTAACTTTGTTTAAGGAGGGTAGCATGTAATATGTCTTTCAACTAACAAACCTGTGACCCTGGGATTTCTGATCGAATTGGAAATTAGAAGTGTTGGTTTATGTGGAGGGAGGAAATCAGAGAACCAAGAGAAAAACCCTTGCAGCAAGGACGAGAACCATAAAAAAACTTGACCCACATGACGCCGGGTCTGGGAGTCGAAGCCGGGCCACATCGGTGGGAAGTAAGTGATCTCACCACTGAGTATGTAATCCCTGTTCCCTCAATGGATGGGTGCATTTGCTAGTACTGACCCTGTAGATAAGCGTGTATATCATGACATTAAACAGATAGCACTGACAGAAACTCTGCCTAGTTATCCTAATGGCAATGCCTTACTATTACAAGAGTAAGCAAAGGGCTGGAGAAGGGTGAGTATAGAACCTGCTTAAAAAAAAACAACTTCATCACTGAAAAAGGTAACAGGAGAATAAATTTTCATTAATGCATAGTCAGAATGGCCTAACCGATCAGAAAAAAAGCCTAGACTTAAAGGGACACTGTCATGCCTGATATATCATATTTTAATAAGTATGGCCTGTAGCTTGTTCTAATCGTGCTTTATTGTCTTGCAATAGAAGGAGAGAAATGCTAAAAGTGGTGGAAGCAAAGAAATATCAACTAAAAAGAAAAAAATGACTATTAAAAAATTCAAAATTTCACCAGAATTTCAGCTTTGATTTCTGGACATCCTGTCCAGAAATCAATTTTGATGATTTACAGTCCACTTCCATCCTTGTAATCTTGTGCTATTTCCACAAAATACTGGTTCTATCTTGCTCTGTTCGATCGTTTTTATCAAATTTATTCCTGCAGTTGGTGGCATTTGGCACAATAATATGGAAATTAGAACATGACAATTTCTATAATTAGGCATGAGTGTGTCCCTTTAATAACAAGCCAGTTTACAAGGAGGCAAGCATGGCTCAGTGGTTTAAGGAGCTGGTTCAAGACCTCCATCCTGCAACTAGCAGGATGTGTTTCTCAGGGTCACAAGTTCAAATCCTCCATCTACGCTTTGTAAATAGCCAAGTGGTCTGCCTCCTGCCAGTGGAGATTTTTATGTATATTTAAAATATTTGTTTCCTTTGTTTTAATGGCATGCCTAGCTAAGCTTAGTGGTTCAGAACATTAGTGCATGACCACTTTAAATAGCATTTATATTAAATTTTTTTCCAATTGATTTGTTCTGAAATTTGGCATTTCCATTGAAATGCCTTATCATTTGCATGACTGTACACATAGAGGTAAATTCAACAGCACCAGTATTAAGCTGTAAACTCAAATATTAAATAAGTTGTATTTTCCACTGGCTGAGGAACGAAATAAGTGGAAAATGTTTTCTCACACACCTCTGGGGCCTGGGCCCGAGGGTCTATTTTTTGAGTCACGTGCTCAGTGTATTTTGTCAGTTGCTGTTTTGCTGTCCGCCATTGCTGACGTTTATTTTTGAGCTTGATAGTTTTTTCGAAGTTTTTATCTCCTCACCTGTGTTGTTTGTTGTACGGTACCATGAGTGCGAAGACAACTAGGTCAAAGTCTCAAGCAAGAGCAGTACATCGCCTCCAGGCTCATAATCAGAGCCCAGAGGTAGAGCGCCGATCTCGTAGTCACAGCTCTCGCCGTTCGCGAAGTCGGAGCCCAGTAGTGGAGCACGTTCGTGATCGAACGGCTGGAGGACCATCGCAGTCTTCTGCTGATCCCCCAGATTGGGCTAAAGAGTTGCTTTCGCAGCAAAAGGAGTACGGAAAGGAGCTGAAACGATTGAAAGCTGAACTTGCTTCGAAACCGAACAAGGCGGGAAAACACGAGGACACCGAAACCGAATTCAAATTCGAGGGTAATAAAAAACAATACCAATTAAACAAGAAGGTGCTCGAGAAAATCAAAGCCGCGAAGGATGTGGGAGACGATGACTTTAGAAACGAGCTTTTGGATGAAGGTGAGCAGTTGTTGATAGAGCGTAACAAACACATTTGTATCGCAGAAAAGTACGGCTGGGATACCGTAGAATGCTATACCACTGATCCCATCGCGAGTGATTCGGAGATGAAAAGAAGATCAAAAAAGCGGTCAAGGAGTGCAAGTTATTACGGGAGGAAAAACGTAAAGCAAAGTTGTTGAAATCCAAACGGCCGATGCCAACGCAGCGACGAGTGGAGAGGCGTGTGATTTTGGAGAGACCGCCGTCGAGTTCTGTGGCGGGAAAAGTGCCGACTGCATCAGTTACACGTGACTCTCGTACTTGTTTTCGCTGTTTTCGCCCCGGACACCTCGCCCGTGACTGTCGAGCAGCTACCACAAACAACGGATCAGGACAATCCCATTCCTCTGGGCTCGCATCAAGTAATTAATGCGGATACGGAAAAGTGTTTGGACTCGATGTTGAATAATGATCAGGACGTGTGTCAATTAATGGAATTACAGGATTTGGAACCACTATCTTCGGTACAGGTTAAAGGAAGACTTAAAGAGAACATTGCGTTTTGGAAGGACATTGGGGCGTCTAAATGGGTGCTAAGTGTTATCGAGAATGGTTACTATTTACCTTTTATATCTCTTCCAGCTCGGAGGAGTTTTCAGAATCATCCTAGTGTTGTTCAAAACCAGGAGTTTGTGTGCCAAGAACTTAAGAAACTGTTAGCCTCTGGTGCAGTGGTGGAAGTGAGGCAAGAGGACTTGTTTGTTGTTAATCCATTGGGCGTTGTGAAGAATGCAAGTGGCAAGTCGCGGTTAATTTTGGATTTGCGTTATGTTAATAATCATTTGAGATCCTGTAAGTTTAAATATGAGGGTATCCCAGCAGCTTCGGAGCTGTTCCAGAAGGATGACTGGGTGTTTACATTCGACTATAAAAGTGGTTATCACCATCTGGACATATTTGCAGGCCATACTGTATTTCTTGGATGCTCATTCCAGCTGGAGGGAAAACTTCGATACTTTAAATTTACAGTTCTCCCTTTTGGTTTGGCAACCGGGCCTTATGTTTTTACTAAAATCCAGAGAACTTTAGTCAAGCATTGGAGAAGCAGAGGATTTCGCATATTTACCTACCTGGATGATGGTGCTGGTGGGGAACAGGGATTTGCTGAGGCTTGCAGTATTTCGGAGTCTGTCAGGAAGGATGTGAGATCCAGTGGCTTTGTGGCCAACAAGGAAAAGAGTGTGTGGATGCCGTCTCAATACTTGGAGCTACTGGGATTTATTGTGGACCTTAAAGCAGGTACTTTTCTTGTTCCTCCCCGCAGAGTGGAAGCTTTGAAGCAATTGCTTGACATTATTATTGCTAAGGATTTTCGTGTATCTGCGAGGACTTTGTCTCGCTTGACAGGCTCCCTGGTTTCTGTCTCTTGCCATGGGTCCAGTTGTACGTCTTTGGACAAGAGCAATGTACAGAGACATTTGCCAAGCCCCTTGTTGGGATCAACTAATATGTTTGTCTTCTGACAGTCGCTCCGAGGTGCTCTTTTGGAAACAGAACTTTGACAATAGTGGGTATCCCATCTGGGCACCTAGCCCTAAAGTCGAGGTCTTATCATATTCAGATGCTAGCGGTCTCGGTTGGGGAGGATTTGCTGTTCACATTAATGGTAAACCAGCTGTGGGAAGCTGGTCTGAGGAAGAGAGTAGCAGGAGCTCTACATTCCGTGAGTTGAGAGCCATACGGTATGTGTTGGAGTCGTACAGTTATGACCTTCGAGGGAAAGAGGTGTGTCACAGGACTGACAACAAGAATGCAGAGATCATAATGTCTGTTGGCAGTCCAGTAGAGTGGGTCAGTAGAGATAATAATGGTATTGCTGATGAGCTTTCAAGATTGGAAGATGCTACTGACTACATGCTGGATCCCAAGTGCTTTCGTTATATTGATCAGTTATGGAGACCTC
>OX393562.1:5983159-6020659 GCA_947652115.1 Blastomussa wellsi
AGCGTGGGACAAAGAAAAAGTCTGAGTCCCCGACAGGAATCGAACCCATGGCCTCCCGAACACCGGGCGGGCGCTCTATCCACTGAGCTACGAGAACTCATGGAGAGCTAGGTCATTTTTACTGAGTTCTTATGTGAAACGCATCCCGCATACTGCTAGGATCAGCAATGTCGCTATCATCATGAGTTGTGGAAATGAGAGTGATGGTAAATTCTTTGTCCCACGCTCGTGTCATGTTGATTAATTAATCTTTCACATTAAATTTACCGAGCTGAAAATTTACCATCACTCTCATTTCCACAACTCATGATGATAGCGACATTGCTGATCCTAGCAGTATGCGGGATGCGTTTCACATAAGAACTCAGTAAAAATGACCTAGCTCTCCATGAGTTCTCGTAGCTCAGCGGATAGAGCGCCCACATTCGGAAACAACAATACAGAGTAACATGTTTTAGGGAAAAGAGTTATTAAATAGCTTACAAAATGGCCTGGTCATAAAACAACCCACTGGAACTCTTTCAATCAAACTATATATTAAGCTCCAACAGTACAAGTAATGGAAAAAGATAGGCTAACCAACATGTGTGATATTGCGTGCCTAGAATTTATTATGCTGTAGAGAGGTGCTGCATTAAGCAATGATATTCTTTTTTATTTTCTGTAAGAGTAAGTGTTGGAGCAAATTATCTTTAAGGGAACTAATTAAAAGTCATCAAATGTGGAATGTATGATTTGTACGTAGTTAAATGCATATTAACAAAGTTAACAAGGAAGAGCAGTAGCAGTCAGCGGTTAGCAGTCAGGGGTCTATGTACTAGGCTCACAGACTCACACAGTTCATTCAGTCACATGGTGTTCATTGTGCAGTTTTGTCGGACATCTTGTCTGGGCATTTCAGCTGTCTTACTCCCTCACTCCCCTCCCTATTTCCACTGCTTGACAGTGTGACAGGTGCCTGGATGCCTGGCGTGGGGACTCACAGCCCCGGGGGGGGTACTCCCCTATAAAAATGACGGGGGTGCTCGTCGTACCCTTTAGGGGGTAAAATTTGTGAATTGGTACCGCTTAGGGTGCAAAAATCTAAAATGACCGCCGCTTAAGATGTTGTGGTACCTTTTAGGGGCCTTCCGTATAGGCCCGCATTTGTTTTACAAAAGAAAAATAAGAAAAATAATTTCTAATTAATGTTCTTAAAAAGCGTGTTTATCACTATAAAAATTGCCAGATCCAGTTAATTTATTACTTCAGAAATGGTACCTTTTAGGGGTAAAAATTACTCTGAGCCACGCCCACAAAATGAGATTCTGGTACCTTTTAGGGGTGTTTTCGAAAATTTCCGACGAGCACCCCCGTCATTTTCATACGGGAGTACCCCCCAGGCTCACAGCTGGGTTGCAGAGATTTGCCACCCATGGGAGCGGTACTCAGTCTAGGGTCTGGCTGGCCGGCCTCCAGTGGAAGCCCCTGGACACCCCAGGCACCCAACCTCTGATGCCGTTGTTAAGACATATTGCAAGCAAGGTGAACAAAACGTTTTTTGAGTTGGACCTCTACAACTTGGTCATCAGACAACTGGGATAATAATTTCCTTGTCTGGATAAAAAAGTTACCCATCCTGAACATTTGGACAACCCAAGATTCCTGTACTGAACTTGATGGCATTCTCACCCCCAGAGCCAGTTGACCCTCTTTAGAAAGCTGGGCCTGTACACACTGTGGACAAGGAACAACTATCTCTGGGGACATATGATTTGATTGGCAAGTATCAAACAACAGGAGCCCAATCAAATCAACCATCGGCAGTGACAGATGTTGACCTTTGTTCCGCTTCTGACGTCATCAGCTTTGACCAAAATAGGAATCCCATTTACCCCAGTTCTGCAGGAGGACTTATGAACTTTTCCAATGATACCCAGATGATATTGATTGGGCCAATGGAGCTTGAAATATGCACGAAAACGCTTAAAATTTTCGAAAACCTAGTAGGGAATTTCCCTCACTCAACCTTGGCTACTCCATGTTAAGTATTTCCCATGTCATTGATGCTTTCTTGGTAATTCTTGAACCGAAAGCAAGCTCAGAAAAGGAGAAAGGAAAAGCGAAAAAAGGTAAAGAAAATGAAAAGCCTAATGAGGTGGGTCACTTTCTCGTCCATAAACTACCTTGAAATTTTGATTTGTACACGTAAGCATGCCCAAGCTAAAATCTTGTTAAATGTGATGCTAGTGAAAAACCTGGCACAGATCGTGCAGGCTAAGAGGGAAATGCTAACTCTGGGGACAAGAATGAACTTGATGGGTGTTTTGGTTTCTATGTGTATACCATGATGAGACTTAGACGGACTGGTACCTGTTTATACACCTGGGTGGAGAGAGGCCCTGTGCAATTTAGCATGGTTCATACAGACCTGAGACCTTTTATTCAAGGATCCTCCAAGGAGAAACCACACTTTTACAAGGACTTCAATGAGTGACAAAAGTGTTGACACATTGTCATTTTAAGCCCCAATTTATTGTATTAGTCTCATTTTACCCCTTGTCCCTTCATTTAAAACCCCCTGCCCCATATCAATGTTGCAGTATGTTTCTCATAGTCCTTCCCTGGAATCAGAAGCATTGGATGGGGGAAGGGGGTATTTTGGTGGAGTGTGGTGAACCAGAAAAAAGAGTGATAAATATGCCCTAAAACTGCAATTTCAAATCAATGCATCAACGACTTTAGTCACTCATAGTTGGTTTCCATGCGATGTTTCAAGCTGAAAATAATTGTGCATAGCTGAGCTTTCAAAGTGTTCTGTCCGCAAGGAAATGTTGTGTTAATGCAGTTTTATTTATCAAAGGAGCTTTCAATAAGATTCAAGAACTACTGGGGAACATTCAAGGACTTTGCAAATTTTCCAATTCTTAAGGACTTTCAAGGGATGATGCTTTTTCAAGGACTTGTCAAGGCCTGTGCAAACCATGTTTAAGTTTCTTGCCCAAGAACAGAACTCTATTACCCCAGCCCCATAGACTTGCTCAAGGTCACATGTTTGATTCAAAATGGTGACAGGAGACTACTGGATATAGAGGACATGCACAGGCTTGGAAATCAAAATGGTGTCAGAGCTTCCAGTTTGCTAGCCATTAGATTGCCCCTTTCCCACTGATAGGTGTTAAGAAGATACCTGCTTGAACAAATTGTGTTCAGGAGATGCCGTTTATATTCCTGGCCTGCCATTTCACCTCCACAATCTACAAAAGTAACAAGACCCATTCATGTTCAGAAGTTTTTTGATGACGAGATCTTAAGAACTAAAAAGTAAAAACCAAATACTAATCAAAACCTACTGTATTTCTGTATAAAAGAAAATCTTAAAATGGACATTGTTTGATATCCTGTAAGTGGGAATGTAAGTGCAGGGCATAACTGACCAATTACCAGTAGTTACAGAACATATAAACTTGGCTCGGAATTTGAGTTATTTTAATTTGTTATTAATTTCAGTAATGTTCCTTAGTTTCTCTATTTCCTTTTACACCCTGACTTATCATGTGTAGCTGTATTATTCCCACACATTTCTTGTATCTAATTCCTGTTTTGTCGGAGAGTAAACACCTATTTTCTTCATGTAATTCCTGTTTTTAGTAGTTTTTAAATTTTCCTGGATACTACTATAAATTACTTCCATTTGCTCAGTAAGTTCGGTTATTTATCGTCTGCCTAATGAGTGCCATTTCAAGATGAAGTTATTTTCAAGTCTTCCAATGATGTTTAGCTATCAATAGCATTTGTGTTACTCATTCCCATTTTTTATACTGTTACATTTATTTTCTGTGAAATAAACTTGCAAATCTTTCCTCGGATCTATTGTTCTTGCGTCGACCGATTTTGGCCGTCTTACAGTTATAAAGTCTGCTTTGTGGACATCCACTTAATACTGACTAATTATCATGCAACACTTTGGGTTTCTGCCAAAAGCTCATACAGTTTTTCTTAAATTAAATTTAAATTTAAATTAAACTTAAATTTGTGGCGGGAAGAAGAGAACGAGGCTGTTAAAAGGGCTGTCATTGAGGATCCTAACAAGGCCGTCTAAGGGGTAAAAGCGACATCCAACATGGCCTTGAAAACTAGCGACATGGTACAGCTGCTTGAAAACTTTACGATTTACAAATGTTGTTATTTTTTGAACAGCAAAGCCCTCAAATAACTGCCACTTGCCCAATGGTAAGGGTCCAGGCAGGTCACCTGCTGACCAAATCATAATGAAAAGGAAAGCACAAGCATACAACTGAACTGGGCAAGCAAAATGCTTGTCAAAAGGGCAAGTTGGAAACCAATTCTGTATTGGATTATACCAAATCTATATAGATAATGCTTAAAAAGAAAAATGGTCCATCTGACAGTACCTCCTGGCATTGGGATGAAGTCCTTAGCTGCTACAGCAGACAGTACCTTAGGAAACAGCTCTAATGATCTGTTCAAGGTCAAGATGAGAAATTCTTTTATTGCTTGATAGTTGTAGTATTTACCTTGACAAATGCAAACGCGATGCAAATGCAAGAGGCTCACAACCAACTAGACAAAATACCAGATTAACACTTGAGACAGTTGCAACGTAGTGAGATAAAGGTGTACAACGTATAATTATCATACGTACTGTATGTATTTTAATGTATTGTATGTCATAACATTACTGTATATTAAACAGCAAATGCAGCTGTGGTAAATTCATGTTACTTCAGTTGTTACAAATGGCTGTTGAACAATTCACTCCACAAACTGGTTTCATTCATGTTTCCTACAAGGGCTACTCACTTTCCATTGCTGAGAGATCCACTCTTGATGGCATTTATGAACATGTCAGCTAGTTCAGCAATCGTTCCACCAGGAAATGCATCCAACTATCAAAAAGCAATATTATAGGGTTCAGAGCATGTAAAATTCCATGACTTCACACCAATTTCCATGGTTCACACTTAATTACAGATTCTTTAGACCTCGAAAATCCCTTGACCTTCCAGGTACAGTAGAGGAATAGTGTGTTTTCCATTTTTGTTTGTTGACTGGAATATTCAGGTTAGAGGGTAGTCCACTTTGATTGGTTAGACCAAAATTTACCATTCCCACCTTCCTGGTCACCAGTGCAACTAAAAAAATTGCACGTAGCAACTGGAATTTGACAATTGGTCACCAGTGGGCGACTACATACAACTTTTTCCTTGATACGCGTGATACGCAAATATCATCCTAGCATAGTCAAATTTATGTTAACTTTGATTTTCAGCAAAGGTGATTATACTATTTAATGGTACATAACATTTACAACTGACTTCTTATCATACCGCTAATTCTGAAATAGAGTTGAAAGGGATTTTCCTGTTAATCTACAATAATTATTATAGTGAGTTCCAAAGCCAGAAAGAGGAAAGATTTTGGCGACCACAAATTGCTAGTTGGTGACCAATTAATTCCATACAATACACCACAGAATTCTGTAGCACGCATGTCTACTGGACAAGGCTAATCTAAAGTAAGCTAATGCACAATTTAAAAAAAAGCCATGGAGTTTTCTTGTGTTGGCCTGATTTTGAGAAGTGGATGAGGGAGACTCACTAAATCTAAATACTTGTACAATGTACAGGGAAAACATTTTTGTTATTACCAACCTCCATTAGTAAAAATCCCACAATTTCTGAAGCAACCTGTGTATGAAACAATAATATTTAAAGTAAACTCACCTGTAACATGTACAAATAACTAATAATTCAATAACATCTGAAAAGCCAAGAGTATACATTGAAACTAGGTGGGTATACCTAGCACATGCCAAAATGTTTCTTTTATTGTTTAAGCAAAAATACACCAGGCAACACATCACAGGGCAGGGGTTTCATTAAGTTTTTGTGCAGGAGGTCAGTAGGGTTTTTCAGCCGGGCATGTTTAGTTTTTCTTATAAAAGAAAGTAGAGAAGACGAAAACAGCCGGGCAAAGTCAAGGGTAAGTCTTGTTCACAGCTGGTCAATTTGCCTGGTGCCTGGCCCCACAGGGGCAAGTTACTGCAACATTCTGACTCATGTGACGGAATTTTGTCATTGTCATTGGTCACATTAATTCAAATTGGTTTGAATTTGTTTCACTGATTGCAGAAACAAAATACTGTCGCAGCAAAAAAACACTTTCACAAAATTCACCATGTCAGTCAACACAAGATGTTGCAGTATGCCACAGTGAATATTTTTGGTTTCTGTACACATCAAGCGACTTGCTGCAGGGACCTGTCACTGAAACGTGTCACCTACTGAACCAGTTGGCCTTTAATGACATCTACAATGTGACAGATGGTTCTAATAGATTACCTTATTACTAACATCGCCATCATTCAATATTTGAACAGCACGCTTAAACAAAAATGTCCGTCTATCTAAACCAACTTTAGTATCACAAGATGAACCTGCAAAGAGATACAAATAATATCAAAAATTTAATGTACCTTGTGAATTTAACCAACAAGTAAGACCTAATCTAATAGGCCATTTCTGAGATGCTGTTTTCCTCCGTCTTAGACTAGACATGGTGCACAAGCTTTCACATGGAAATGAGTTTTACTTGCACATCTTTTGTCTTGAAAATAAACTCATTTCCATATGAAAGGTTGTGCACCAAGACTTGTTTTCAAACAGAGGTAGAAGGCAACTCAGAAATGGCTTATTTGGAATGTCCACTGACATCAGTCAGCTGATAAAACTGAAGGCAAACTTGTTATACAAAAAAATTGTGACTTGAAAAATATTGGCCCATGTATAGAATGATGCATAATTTATAAATAAGTTCCCATGGTTCAAATAACAGCAACCTGAAAGCTAAACTCCGGCCTACTTCACCAGAGTTTACACAACATAATGTCTCAGATTGAAAAGGGGTAGTAATTGCAATAATATGCCCTTTAACTTGTAATGCAACATTGCTACAATGAAAATGCCACAACGAAATATTGTCCATATTGCTGCACAAAGTGAAGGAAAAAATTCAGTTAACACAACGATTCTACTTAACAATTAGATTATGAACTCGAGATTTTTATCTTCATGGACATTTCAAAAACATGAACGGCCGCCATTTTGTTGACAACCGCACTCCTACGCAACTCACTATCTATCACAGAATAGATAGTGGGTACCGTAGCAAATCAGAGAACGGCATTCGTGATAGAATGGTAGTAGATTCATACTAAAGTATATTTTAAATTGCCCACATTATGTCAGAAAAAGTGTGATACAGCATCTTTTTAACAGATTCTTTATTGTCTGGAAAATTTGATAAGTCATCCAGTGGACTAGTCTGATTGTGGGAGACTCCAGATAATCCAGAAGAGTTTTCAATCTCTAGTGTACACTTGCCTTTGAATACAGCTTGTAGATAAGTCACTGGATCACCCCTTCCCTCAATAGCTCTAGCTTCTAACAGATCTACAACCTGTTCACATCAAGGTTTAAAACAAACAATAAACTTATGGAAGAAAGACAAAGAGAATATATGTAGATACGTTATGACAAAAAAGGAAAAAGAAAAGGGCAATTCCGTTTTATATCTCCCCTCCCCCACCCACGTTGACAAAGTCCAAATTACCCACTCCAAATAAAGTGGTGACATGATACTCCCTCAGAATAACCTGCTTATATTTCTTAACTCCTTCAGAAAATAAACCAACTTTTCCCCTTACCCCCCTCAGGAATATTCGAAAGACCAAAGAACCCTGAGCAAGCTACCCACATTTGGCACAAGAGTAGGTGGGATGGACAGATAGATGACTTCAGATATATACATATCTGTGTTATTTCCATTCAGAATGTAGAATTTTTTCTGAGATTTTGGCGAGATCTCTGCGAGATTAATTAATGGCTGCCCAGATTTTCACATCGCTTACCGAGATCTTGCCATGAATCTTGTCAAGCTGTGACAAGATCTCTGTATTGGTGAGACCTGGGCAAGATCGCTGCGAGATTCATGTATGGGGGCATTCACTGTGATCTTGGCAAGATCTTGGCATTCTGGCGAGATCTTACAGAGATTTTGGCATTATCAACCAGAGCCCAGTGACCAAACCGAGATCTCACCAATAATTTTATCACAGAGATTTCAGGGATCGCAGTGAAATCTCACCAAAATTTTGCATGGGTACCTATTATAGACATAAAAATGTAACAAGAATTAAAACATATAAAAGGCCTAATCTAAACTAGCTAGCTATTCAACTAGAAATACATGTACAATGTAAAAAATGAAACTGCTTTAATTTCTTTTCAGGGAAACCACATGCCTCACTCAAAACTGAAGTGATGTAGCCGTGAATTCATGTCATGTCTTTGATAATTTAATATCAGTAGGAAGGCTATTCCACGACACAGCTATACATGCAAGAGAAATTGGAGTCGTTTTCGAAAGTAACTGGTGCAGGCTTGAGGAAGGGCCAACATCATTTCACTACTTGATAATCTACAGTTTATAAGTAGCTGTGTCATGATGAGAGATTAATTTAGGGCCCGTTTTCATAGAGGGAGGGTGCCCCGGCTACCAAGAAGGGCTGAAATATACATGTAGCTGCCTTAACATGTAGAATTCACAGCCTTTCTACCTGTGTTGAGACAGCACCATCTAAGCGTGACATGGCATGAGAAAACCATGTACATGTTGCTCCAAATGATTGAAGCAAAATAAGGCCAGCCATCCTCAAAGCAGTTATAATTATTTTAATTGCCAAGCTCTTAGAAATTCACTGCATGCATTTAGGGTTTTCAACACTCAGACTTTTCCCACCAAACTTTATCTCCGCAGGAGGGAAAAATATTTCCAATTATGCTCAGATCAGACTGACAGAGTTTATTGAGCATACACACAGGGAAATACTTAGTTATAGACATTTGAGTGAAATACTCTGAGGAAAAAAAATTAACCTGAATTTAAATTTTACCTGCAACATAAGCTTTATGGATTCTCTGCTAAATAAAGTAATCAATGGTATCTATCTATTTAGAAGGCCTTCAGTTTGTCTGTTTTACATGCTATAAATTTCCTTTCCCAAGGTTGGGCAATGGGACTAAGCTGCTGAACGGATTCACCGAAGGAAAAGGGTCGTAAAGTCACACCAAATGCTTTGATCAACACAAAATTCCTCTGCTTCTCATTCGCCTTCTTCAATCAAATTATCAAAGGTAATCAATCAGTCTTTGGTTTACTAGTGGCACTTTAATACGTTCAATCTAAGAATCCAAGATCCATTTTTGTCATCTGGAAGCACTAATAAGTGCCAGTGAGCGAACACTCTCCTGACAAACAAACTGAAAGCGATTAGGTACCGATCATTTATTACATCCCTGGAGGGGGGGGGGGTGGTTTTGAAAAAAGTGTGGTGTTTGAAAACTGTATCCCTCAAAAATAATTCCATAAGAAAATTACTGTATATCCCCTTTCGCAATTCTTATTTTAAAAATGCACCCTCCCCCCCCCTCCTGAACAGGTTTTAATAAGCAATCATTCTTTTCTTTGTTCCTCACACATACAAACTTTTATCCTGTTTAGTTTTGTTTTTTTTTAAGCATCTAGTAGGTTATGGTACATCATAATTTATGGTACATGATGAGACCCTGGCAACATAGCATTCAGTGTAACAGAGATGCATCTGAGGTTAAGGTATCTCTGAACTGCGGAGCTAGATATTCCAACCAGGAATCTCTAGCAATGCAGGGAGGTTTCGGGAGCACAAGAGCCAAAGGTGTGAGCTTCTCAGGGGTCAGTCGCCAATCCCCGGATATTTTTTAACAATAGAGGCCTCTAAGATGCTGTTTCCTGTATTTTGAAATGCACCAAGGATTTGTTTCAGTTACAAAACTTTTTACACTGTTGTTGCTGTGTCATTAAATTTGACCCCCACCCCCCTAATGTTTCTTACCCCTTAAAGTGGAGCTTGTTTTAAAATTGTACCCCCCCCCCCCAACCCCCGCCTCCAAAACCACCACCCCTCAGGGACGTAATAAACGGTCGGTACCTTAAAGTATTTTGTGGTGGAAAATTTTTTATCTCCAATCAATGATAATCGATAAACACAAATCACTTTTATGTGATTAAAGATTGCTCATCGATTGGCCGATACCAATCGATAACAATTAACTAATAGGCATCGATTGAAATCGATTGATTTATTGGATTTCCGATCATTGATTTCAATTGATTGTCCAGGCCCAGTCAAAGTCTTCTGGTCGATCGAGACAACAGGGTGCATTCAGAGTAGGTTACGCCGAAGATCTTCGTCCTGGCGCATTCCCGGTGATACGGCGTGGGATTTTTGCCGCTTGCCAGATGCTTGGCGTGGAATTTCAAAACCCTTCAGAGTGGGATTTATTTGGAATGCACCCTGATCGAGACATCGGTCTTAAATCTCAGACATAAAATTTCAATTTGTGATTCCAATGTAATTTACTACAAAGCAGTTTACCTAAACTTTAAATGCTTGTTTAGATTCAGTGAGCTTAAGCTACTAGCTAGAGACGACAACACACACCTTTTGATTTTTAAACGTTGACAACGCCTGAACAAGAGAGGGCACATTGTTTTCTTCGCATAAGCGAATGATCTTTTCGTCCATGATCCAGAAATCTGTATCAAAACCAGCTGAAAAACGAAAATGTCACAGGATTTTTACCACACGCCAATGGCGGCCGCCATAATTCTTGAAGTTGGCGCCAAACTCTTGGGAAGCGATCGGTGCAAAAGACCATGCATTCTGATTGGTGTATTTCTCGTAGGGTAGCCAATCAACGACCTTGTTAAAACAACAATACGGCGTCTCGGACTACCGAAAAAATGGCGACCTTTGCCGCACGTGAACTGTGTTATGCGGTTTTGTTTTTGTTTGTAAACAGAATACTTTGCTTCAAGCCGGTGATCATCGTGCATGGAATACTTGATCACGCATCGGACATGAAAGATCTTGCTTCATTCATCACACAGGCCCATCCCGGAACAAACATAACACTCATAAAGTTGTTTGAGGAAGTAGAAAGTTTTAAGCCTTTGTGGATGCAAGTGTCAGCTATGACTGATAAAATACGCCTTGTGATGCAGCAGGCCGAAAATGGAGTTCATATCATCGGTTTCTCTCAAGGTATTTTGTAATATGGCCTGTTATAGAAACATTAATTTAGCGACGAAACAGATCGCTTTAATAATAAGCTTAAATATTATTCATTTGCGTGGTAGGAAATGGAAAATTAAGGTGAAATGATCAAGATCCGATTCTATGGTTTTTGCTTCCTTGTTCAGATACCATGTGGTTTGGAATAATTTGGATTTTCGTGATAATTGAATTCTGTTTCAATTTGGAATTCAGATCTAAGTATTGAGTACCTGTGTTGGCCTGTGCTTTGTTGATTTTCTCGTGACTCTCACATGAACGCCGTTGTGTTTCTTCGTTGGGATGAATTATTCCTGGGTGGGGAGGGGTGCATTTAAGTGATCTTTCCTTACAAGGTCCTAGCAGGGTACATCCTGACATCAAACATTACTGTCAGCACTAGACTTACTTTCACACTTAACTGCCAGTTATTCATGAAGGATAGTATGAAAGAAACTTTTGCATACATGTGCACTGCCCAGTGGGGGAGGGGAGATGGTACCTCCTAATCATGGACTCTACGGGAAGGCTCTAACAGCCTGAAAGACATCTTTTGCACACTGTAGGTGTATTAAAGGGTAGGGATTTAAAAAATGGAATAAAGAAAACAGCAAGGGGAACTGTCATAATTTTAGATTTCAAGTAAGTGACGATATGTACAGACATGGAATATAAGAACTGGAAAATGTGAATGAGCACAACACCAAAAAAAAGAAAATTACAATTTATAAAGAAAAGCATGTCTTTACAATAACAGGTTTAAAATTTTGGTTGAGGGAAGGGTTTTCCCACCAGATAATAATGATAGGCAAAGCTTCTTTGATCGTGAGCTGGGAGTTGGTGCAAGCTTGATCATTCACGTGAAAGCCTTCCCCGAAACTTAGGGCTTGGAAGCTCTTAGAATTTTGCAGGTGTATGCCGATGTGAGAGAGTTTTTACCTGTTGTGCGGTGTTCACGGACACGTGTCGAAAAGTGTCGGCATAGCAAGCATTGCAGCCTGCACAAGAAAATTTATACATGGCACGTGAATGAAACCCACTCGGGATAGGATCTTTCACAGTTAATGGGGAGCCCGAGGAGAGGCATACATGCCATTTTAATTAGTTTCCTTCCGACAAAAACAATGTGCATGTTACAAAGTTTCAGACACCTTGCTGAAATCAATTGAAAGCAAGTCAAATCAGTTGAGCAAAACAATTTGCCTGTAATTTAGCGTGAATTTTAAAAGTGTGTAAAGGATTGACAAGTTTGTATTGGATTGACAATACAAACTTGTCAATCCTATATTATTATTATATTATTATTTATATTAGGAGAATAATTCCATGCGTCTGACAAACAATATTCTTTCTAAAAGTTTCTTTTGATGTCTGAAAACAGGCATGACATTTATTTGATGAAAAAAATTGACAAGGAGCGTACATATAATTTATACTGTAGAATTCCCGCATGTAATTCCCCGACTTGCAATCATTGACTGTTAATGTCCACTCCTAAATAGTGTGAGAAATCTTATCATCAATCTGGTTTCTTCCCCTAGACTAATAGATTTTAAGTTAAAAATCTCTATTTTTATTTTGACTCAGGTGGTCTCACAGTGCGTGCAATATTGGAGACCATGGATGATCACAATGTTGATAGCTTTATTGCCTTGTCCAGTCCTCAGATGGGGCAATATGGAGGTAAGATTGGCCACCGTAAAGAGATTCGAAAGCTGACGTTTCGAGCGTTAGCCCTCCAACGAACGGCTAACGCTCCAAGCGTCAGCTTTCTTATCTCTTTATGGTGGCCAATTTACATTATCAACCCAGTTGATAAAACCAAATTAATTTGCCGAATGCAGAATTCTGTATGCTTAATACAATATTTACTTACAGTTAGTTTCACTCACATAACTTGCTTGCAGTGAGTTTAACTCATGTTTGCTTGCAGCTAGCTTTTAATTGTTGGAAATGACAGCATTGTATTGTACAGGTATTTGGCCCTTTCCAGCAAATAAAAGCTAACCACAAGAAAAAACGAGTAGAACTAACCGCAAGCAAACATGAATGAAACTAACTGCAAACAAACAGTAAATTCAGCGTTCTCCAAATTACATGTATCCCTGATGGAGAAAAATTACTCTCAACCCCATGTCACCGTACGTCACCTTCACATAGAGGACCCATAAAATTAAACGTGCAGACTGTCTTTGGAAGTGTACAGAGTGACTTTGGAAATCATTGGATACTTTGGAAATGATCCGGTTATCTGTGAAAATTAACCCTGATAAGAATGTTGCGTTTTTGACGCAGAAAAAAGTTGGCAGCTGGTCGATCTGGTGTCATGATGCATAATGTCCAGTAATTCTACTTTTTCATACATTATTTAAACAAGACGTTCCACTATAAAAGGGATACCTCCTCCCACATCTCACACCTTTCGGGCGCGAAATGCAAATTTGTACTCTTGCATTCATCGCATGTAGAGTCAAGTGTCCCTCAAACTAAACACGCTTCAAAAACAAAAAGAAAATTTGGACAAAAATGAGATGTAGCTTGGTAATGCTTTACACACAACGTTCTCTGCAAAAATGAAATGCGCGCATTTTCTCAGTAACTGTACTTAGAAAAGCGCGGGTTGTTTGTCAGCTGTTTACGTCTTGATGGCTGACTGACAACTGGGCGTGAGAATGGCCATACCGGGCCCCATTTATACCGACACTTCTTGTTTAAAATTAATATGATAATTTATTATATTCCATTTTAACAATTTATTTTTATTAATACACTGTAGATACCAGCTACCTTAAGCCTTATCTTCCAGCAATTGCTACAAAAGATATTTACATGTAAGTATTGCGAGGAGTGTTTATGGCTCAGTAGTTTACATACATCCTCTCTCTGCAGTTGCAATTATCATTAATTTTTCTCTTTCAGACTCTTTTACACCCCATATTTTCAACGAACATTTTCTGTAGCAAATTATTGGAATGGTAAGAAAATAAATGTTAAATGGTGGAAATTAACTGAACTTGACTCAAAATTGATGCAGGGATAGAAGATGTCTTGTATTATTATACTGTTAAAGTCTTTTAAATATGAATTAATCAATTTACTGTTGTTTTTTCTTTCTTCAATCTAGATCCATATCATAAAGATAAGAAATATGAGTTTAATGTATTCTTACCAGTGGTGAACAACCTTAATTCTTCAAAGTTCTTCAATGCTTCAGGTATTTGGAATGCGTAATTGAATAGCCATTGTCATGAATAAAAATTGAACGTAGCTAGTTCACATGTTCAAAAAGTAGAGGTAATAAATTTAGTTAATTAAAACAGAACTCGGTGGGAGACCACTTATGGGGTTTGTAGAGGTTATGGAAAACCTGGAAAGTCATGGAATTTTAGAATTTCATTTTCCAGGCCTGGAAAGTCATTGAATTTAAGTCTTTTATTACTATTTATTACATCGTACGACCATCATAATGAGACATTTAAACAATAAAATCCTCCTTTACATGTACAGCCAAAATGAGCAACCAAGTACCTAAGAATGGACTGGGCACTAGTACTTCCAATGGCGTTTTTCTCAAAATCTACCCATACGACCCCACCTAAAAATTCAGAAATTAAACATGCATGCAAATGAAAATAAAAATCTGTAAGACAGATTTTGAGGTATTTTTAAAATAGGCAAAAAATCACATTTTCCTATTTTGCTGAAAATCTGTCCAACAGATTTTTATTTTATTTGGCATGAATGTTTAATCAAAGCCAATTACTAATTTCCAGTGACACCAGAATGACAGTGATTGGGTTATTAATGGAGCTTGAAAAATGCACGAAAATGTTTAGACGTTTCTATCAAAAACTCGGAGGAAATTTCCCTCACCTGCATGTACCCTTGGCTACTCCGTGTTAAGTATTTCCCGTCTCGTTGGTGCTTTCTTGACAATTCTTAACCAGTAATGACCCAACCAATGCATCAGAAACATAACAAAAAAAGAAAAGGGAAAAGTGAAAAAAAAATAAAGAAAACAAAAAGCCTAAAGAGGTGGGTCTCAAAAATCTCAAAAGTTTGACCTCTGCCTTCATTTTGCAATTGCAGTTTGGAGTGGTTTTGAGCAGCATATAAATTATAACTGACTAGAAAATGTTCCAAATGTCTAAAAACACATTTTTTCACGAAATAATCTTCCAGGTATCAATGGGTTAAAGTATGTGAAATTGACAAAAAAATTTAAAGTTAATCAATTTACTGCGTTCAAATAAACGCTGGGCCAACAAGGCCGAGTTTTAAGTAAATTATGGGGCATGCATTATGCTTGAAATGAACAAGTGAATGTTGGTGTATTATTTAATTCATGAATTATATAACTTTGTCTATGATCTGTTTCCAGTGAGTAAAAAGTACAAAGAGAACTTTATGCGGATCAAGAACATAGTCCTTATTGGAGGCCCTGATGATGGCGTCATCACTCCATGGCAGTCAAGGTAAATGACCAGAAATACTAGTAATCTCACAGGAAGCCAGAAGATAGACATCTTTTGGAGGTGGTTTTGAATTTGACCAAAATGAGTGATGACATGTAGGTGAATTAAAATCAGGCAGTCCAGATTTCAGATCTATGTCCCAAAGTTTGCATCTCAGGGCTATCAGTTGTCTTTAAAATTAGCTGTCCCTAAGATTATGGCTTAAACTCCCCAGGATGCAAAACAAACTTGTTACTCATTACCTTCTAAACTGGCCCAAACCAGCCTGGAGGGAGTGCCACCTGTGATGTCATTACTTTTAACTTGTGGGGAAAATTTTTATAACTGATGAATAAGTCCCACAAAGCATGCCTAAAATTAATGAGCGTAATGAGATGAACCCAGAAGAATGAGAGAAAAAGAAAAAGAATATCCAGGGGGGTACTCGAAGTATACATGATGGGGGGCGGGGTCTGACGGAGCTTCATATTGCAAACCCAATAAATACACAAGCCTGAAATTTTAGACCCAAAAAAATACCTGGCATCCAAATTTCCAACCCAAAAAAATAGAAAAATAGTTTGAATGAATATTTTTCTGATCCACTGATTGCAAGAAAACCCAAAACAAAAAGTTCACTTGGAGATAACACCCAAAAACTACACTTATTTTTTAAGACCTAAACAAATATGTTGACCCGAAAAAATACTGAGTGTGTAAATTTTCAACCCAAAAAAAATACATCAGACCCCCCCCCCCCCCCCCCCCCCATCATGTTTACTTCGAGTACCCCCCTGGGAGTCTGTCTTTCTTATTAATACTAAATATGCCCATGCCTGGAGAGAAATGCTTACCTCAAAACTAAAAAGGCGTGTTACTTTTCATCTTTAAAAGGCCGACACTTAAAACAGTTTGGCCACATTCTCTGAAGTGAAAGACCAAAATAGTCTCACTGGTGTTAAAATTATTTTATTGTATAGTTTTAGCATTCTAGAATTTTTCTATTTTTACTATAATATTTTAATTGTACTGTGTAACTTTGAATCAGAGTTTTCGAAGGGACGGTATTTTATGTTTTGTTCTATTTCAATTTGCAGCCATTTTGGATTTTACAATACAAATCTGACAGTGGTAGACATGAAAAATCAACAGGTCAGTGACTTACATGCATAAAAATTCATGGAGGGGAGAGAGGGGGTGCTTTCCATTTGCCCGAAAGTTTGATCATTTCAGTAAGAATTCAGATAGAAAGTCCTGTTTCGGTTCATTCCGGCCGAAATATTCGGGACCACCTTTCTGGAAAGGTGTCCACTTTGACTATGAAATTTACTGTTCCATTTTCACAAACTGGTTAGTTGGGCACCTTTCAGTTGGATTCCTGGATGTGGACTGACTGGGGAATGGAATACAAGGGGAAAGGACTGTTCTGCCGGTTTGCCCAGTTTAATCGGAAAATATTGTTCCAGTTTACAACAGTCTATCTCAGTTGGTCCAACTGGTTGGACTGAGAAAAATGGAAAGAACCCATGGTGTCCTGTGTGTCACCAATCTGAGTTGCAAACTGTGTTCTGGTGCCTTACTGGTCAGCATTATTTTCAGTCCCACAAATGGACCAAAGACAAACTCATACCTAGTGGGTTAATTAATTTAAAGTTTCAGAATAAGAGAATGTTCAACAAGCAAGCTAGATTTACCTTCTTTCTATGAATGGATCAAGTTTGTCCATTCCCAAAAGTACATGTAGATCATTTAGTCAAAGATCTTTAAGCCAGGAATGAAAAAATTAATTGGCTTTGGTCATTGCTTGGTGATGAATTTCTTGCTGTGAGTAGCTCAGTAAGGGTTCCTTTTTTGGTCAAACCTTAGTAATAGCTTGTGGGGGATCCCAAATGAATAAATTCAGAAAGAGCTAATTAAGTAAAATAATATATCTACTAAATCTTGCAGTTCCATCCAATGCTGCTTACTCTATTTTAATGTACGCAATGACACCTTATAGGATGTGTGCAAGCCTGTTTTATTTTCCTATTTTACCATAATTTTTTCTTTGTATCAAGGGACAGTCATATGTTAGCTCACATTGAGTAGGTAAAGTCTGCATTCAGGCCTAGTGGCCCATCAGGCCGGAGCTTATCCCAGTTTCTGTAGCATGAAGCAACAGAGAGTATTTCCCTTCTGGATGGGATGTTAGTCCATCGCAGAGTTACCCCCAGCAGTAAATTTGCTGGTACCCATTTAAGATACCGGTATACACCTGGGTGAAGAGAGGCACTGTGAGAGTAAAGTGTCTTGCCCAAGAACACAACACAGTGCCCCCGCTAGAGGCCCGAACCTGGACCATCCAATCCGGAGTCCAGCGCACTAACCATTAGGCCACTGCGCACATTGAGTAACTACATGTAAATTAAAATGTGTTTTTAGGTTTATGTTCAAGACACCTTTGGCTTACGCACTCTGGATGAGAGAGGGTCCGTACACCAGTACACCTTTGCTGGTGTGAACCACACTCATTGGCATGGAACAAAGAAAGTGTTTGATAAAGCTATAGAGCCTTGGTTGACTTGAAAAAATATTGCACAGGACATTTTGAACACAGCAAAGCTTTATTACTAGCAAGTTCATATAATTCAACAGGCAATAGAACTGATAAGTTCTACTGCTAAAGGATCGCAATAATAATTTTGTGCTGTGCAAATTTCACATAAAATGCAGTTCATAACAATCTCTAATTAAGTAATTGCCAAGTTTTGTCACTATTTGATAAACTGTGGCATATTTACAGCTCAACTTAAGTAAAAATATTCACACTCATTACGACATTTATCTAAGTGTAATTTATCTTTGGTTAATAATAACTCTTCTATAATGATTTTCAGGCAAAATAAGCAAGGTATGTTTGTATACTTGATTAAGTGAATTTTACACTAGATTAAATAACCAACGATGTGATTCTTTTTTATGTGGCTGGAGGAAAGAGGAAAAAGAATGCCTAATCACAAGAATAATAATTATCAGTATACACGAAAACAGTGGATAGCATTATTGAAATTCTCTTATTGGCTATTCAAACATGGGATATCCTTCTCCATTCACCTTTGAGCAACTTGTGAATTGCCCCAACCTTGCATAAATAACTAAGTTGAATAATTGAGTTGAAATAATATTTTTGAGCTATATTATCTCACTGTATATACTAAAACAACTATTCACCTCAGCGTCAGTGGCTAGTGTTGGATATTTACCATGCCGCGTTGCGGCTTGGTTAATATCCATCACTACCCAGCTCCACTTCGGTGAATGGTTGTTTACTACATTTTGTATTAATTTTATTTTTTATGCCCTCTACAGACAAATTTAAGTAATTTTTATTAGTATGTGCATGCATGCATGACGGATGTTAGTTTTACTGTGTTGTACTGTAGTTAGTCATTCAGTTGTTGATAGATTAAATAACTGTTGGAATGGTTGTCAGGCATGCAGACAAACCATCTTATTGTTTAAATTAATTTTGGTTGTCAGTCACACAGACAAACCATCTTATTGTTTAAATTAATTTTGGTTGTCAGTCACACAGGCAAACCATCTTATTGTTTAAATTAATTTTGGTTGTCAGTCACACAGACAAACCATCTTATTGTTTAAATTAATTTTGGTTGTCAGTCACACAGACAAACCATCTTATTGTTGAAATTAATTTTAGCAGAGATGTACATCTACACATAAATGATTATAATTGAATTACATTATAATTACAGTAAACACTTAACACAACGCAAGAACCTAGAATTTAAGAACCTGTTAGGCTAAAAATTTCATTTTAGATCGCCCTTTCATAAGAACCAAGTTACCGTATAGGCTAAAAAATTAAACAGGTTCGTATTTAAAGTGACCTTGAAATTTCAGGCAACTGGAACAAATTGCACTTTAAACTGCACAGATCGTGTTCAAGACTTATTTTTCATGGTTATGAAATATGTAAAGAGAAAAATAAGCAACATAGACACTTGTAATAGAGTAGATATCTTTTGTGGAAATAAGAACCAATGGGTATTTAGCCTTACTTGGAAAAATCTAGGTTTGTATATTATATGCGGGTGTTACCGTATTACTATCATTATTGTCAGTATTTGGATTTGCCTTCTGTCAACTTTCGTAGTTTACTATAAATGCCCCTCAAAAACTATCAACCCATGAAAACATCAAGTTCACAGTTGAATTGTTATAATTATTTAATTTTTTGAGGAGAAATAATTCTGATTATAGTTAGTAGACTGGTTATGAAAGCCGGCGAAATTCAAAGGACTATGCCTTTGTCACGTCTGATTAGCTGAGAAAGTGTGTTAAGACGGAATCCGCCAGGACTTTGAGTAGTTATTGGACAAAATTATGTACCAAAATTATTTACACCCTATTGCAAGCTTTCGTGTTACTGCTTCAAATAATTAACTTATCAAGAGAAATCTTTTCTAACAACACCAAACATCGAAAATAAATTCCGAAGTTTTCCTGTAGCTTGCGAGCTTTGAAATGTATTTTCTCAGGTTCTGATAAGAAATTGTTATACCAAAATTATTTACACCTTATTGCAAACTTGTGTGTTACTGCTTCAAATATCTTATCAAAAGAAATCTTTTCTAACAACACCAAACATCGAAAACAAATTTCGAAATTCCACAATTAAATTCCACCGAATCGCTTAAAGACGATTTTACAAAAAGGCTGCATGTAAGATTTTGTCTATTGCTTGTGATCTTTCAAATTCATTTTCTCGGGCCCTGATAAGAAATTATTGTCAGTGTTATCACGGATAATTACTTACATCTTTACCTCGCAATATGATTTAAATTATTCTGGTACTCGATTTTTGTCCAACTTAAATAAATATTACTCGACTTCCTGATGGATTCCGTCTTAAACCAATCATTGTGTTTAGCAATACAAATCCAAAATAAACATGAAATATTTTTCGATGGACAAGTGAAAACCAGCAATTATCCCAGCATTGACATCTAGAGCAATTCCTTAACTTGCAAATCTGGAAGTTTTAGTTCAACAACCTTGAAACACGGGGCACCCAAAGTATGTAGCTGTAGGTAGATGTTATCTTTTTAATAGAAGAAATTAAATAAAAAGCTGTTTCTCTAGACAATGACAGTAGTCTTCTCCAAGTGTCAAATTTATTGTATGTTTATTCCATGTACATCTGGCCCAATTCACCCCATCATGTTTATTTTGGCGTGCTTTCTGAGATTTTTCCAATTTGATCAGTCAGCTGTACGACATATACTGAAGATGACATCAAATATGTATAAGTACCAGGCACAGGAGCACAAGAGGCGCAAACTCCTTGGGGGGTTGGGGGACAAGCTTGCCTGGGAAATTCGATTTTAACTTCCTAAAGCCCCTTTACTGTGTTTCAGAGTAATTCAGTTATCATATCTATTTCCATTCTCCTTAGATGAAGCCTTGCAGTTTACTTGTTTTAAAAAACATACCAGTATATATTTAGTTATTATAAAAATTTCTAGCAAAATGGTGTAAACCAACATGGATCTGTGCCTGAGTTCAAAGGATTTCTCTCAACCAGTTCTCAGGCCTCAATTTCATCACAGTCAACCCGTCTTGGGTCACATGGTATGAGCAAGTAACATCAAGTTGCCTTTGCAGTTTTGAAGGACCATTTCTCTATGTAAAACACCCCTTAATTTTTAGATTCCCCCTGAGCAGCCTAAATCAGTGTTGAAAACCATTTTGAAATCACCACCCAAAACAATATTGGAATTAATTTACCAAATATTTTCATGAAGATTTTTAAGGTTTATGAAGAATCAACCTGCTCATTGAAATTGTTTGGCGCGTTATATTTAACATAATGTTGAAGACTACTTTAAGCAATGATAATGAATGACAAAATTATAAATATAAGAGATATTTATTACTATCTAACAATCTTACTGAAAGTATACTCAAAAGAACATTGTATGTTATCAAAACAAAGTTACTATACTGAAGTTCACAACTGCTAGTCGAATTATAATGTAGCACGTACAAATTGAAGCCATTGTATCAAATGAAGGTATATAAATAATATTATACAGCCGAAGGAACAAAAAGTTTATCATCTGCATGTACATGCATGTATTCCAGCTGTGCAAATTTTCTCAACTTTCCTCTTCATCTTTTAATGGGTCTATTATTAAAAAGTCAGCCTGTCCTTTGTTAAAGCCTCTCGTTGTGTCTATAAAGTTTTGAAATGCAGCTAATGTGGTCTTAAGCTTTTCTTCCATTTTCCCTTTCAGTTCTCTTATCCTTTCAGTTTCCTCTTCAGCCGCTGCTTTCTCTTGGATCCGTTCATCAATACGGCTTTCTAGCTGCTTTACTTCTTTCCTGTGGACCTCCTTTTGTTGTAGCAGTTTTTCCTCCTCTTCCTTTTTACATTTTTCCTCCATTACCGTGACTGCTTGTTTCTCTTCTTGTTTTAATCTCTCTTTAAGATTCTTCAGAGCTTGCTAAATTTGAAATCCAGAAACTAAATGTCAGCTTTTAATTTAAGCACAATTTCACAGTAAATGTTTATATCCAACCTTTCTGTGCATGTAATAAGTCTTGTGATAAGTCTTGTAATAAGTATTGTGAGGGAACCTAAGCCTACAAGTACCGTGGTTTTTTATTACGTTCCCTCGCCATTTTGCTTTCTACCTTTAATATATTGTGGTTTTGTATTTTCATTGTTATCTTGTGTATTGAGACTTTGTTTTTGTTTATTATCTATTGCATTGTACCTCGATTTTTGTTTGTGTGGCGAAATAAAGAAATAAATAAAATTGTTCACTTGGGCGGTTTGTTGCCCCATCACAGACCATGTGGTGATACTCTCAAGAAAATTCTTGCTTTCAAATTTTCAAATATTTGCGTAACATGAATAAATAATTTTTGGATGGACAAAAGAACAATTCTCTAGAGAATGTCACATGGTCTGTATTGCTTCAAAAACATACCCAAGCGAAAAAGGTCTATTTCAGGAAAAATTCTAAACACGTAAAGGGCAAGCACCCATTGTAAAAACTCAGTTCAAATGCAGTTTATACTTTCCGAAAAGGTTGGTGGCCCCTCCTTTTTTATACACAACTTTCTTTTCCAATTTTGAAACAGATTGTAAAAAATAAAAAAAAATCACTGTGGGAAATGAGAAACACAAACACGAAACACGAGTCCCAGATTGGATTTGAACCCACGACCCTCTGTGATCTAGTCGGATACTCTAAGCACTGAGCTACTGAAGACTCTATGGTGAGCAAGGGTCAATTTGTGGGTCTTGACTGGAACCACATCACACGGCTACACAGCCAAGATATGACTCAAGGGGATGGGAAGTAGAGGACCCTGGGAACGGGGTTGGTAATGACTGGCACTTACTAACGCATTGCGCTGTCACATTAAGGCATCTTTCACATATGAACTCACTAACAGCATCACGCGGTCACATTAAGGCACATCTATTAAAGATGTGGCCAACCACCCTCCAAAGTGATTATACTATAGAAACAACATGATATCAAATATATTAATGTAAATACATAGAGAAACACAAACTCTGAAAAAATCCGAGTCCCAGATGGGATCTGAACCCACAACGCTCCGTGATCTAGTCGGATGTACTAACCACTGAGCTACTGGAGACTCTAGATGTGTTTTCTCGAAAGCCGGCCCTTTTGAGTTTGCAAATTTAAGAAAGCCTTATTTCTTGATCCTCGGAACTCGATCCTCGATTCTTGAACCCTGATTCTTTTTGTACATGTATTATGCAAATTAAGTATTGATGACGTCACCAGGTGTGAAAGTATGGGGGTCAAAACACAAAATGGAGAATATCTCTGCAAGAAATGAGGCAATGAAACTGAAACTTGGCGAGCATGTTATAGCCTAAGAAATACATCAGATGGTGTATATTTTGATGTTGCTGTGGCAACACACCTGGTTCAGGATCTCTATCATGCAGGAAATTATGATTATTCCTGTATTTGATCTTGAGCAAATATCGTCCACTTCCTAAAGGTTAATTAGGAGAGTTAGTGCAATATGAGCATTGCATATATTTTTTTATTAAAAAACTTGAAACATTGCAATAAATTATTACCAGTACATTTTGGAACAGTACAATTACATGTTACAGAATGTTCACAAGAATAAAACAAAAATTGGTCAAACACTGATAATTAATTTTGTCACTGACTTCAATTAGATGAAATTAGCCTTCACATTTTTCAGTTCCCCATTGTAAGAATAGCGCTGACTTTACATGTACCTCAAGAAAAGTGGTTTTTTTTTTCAAGAATTTGCAACAATAATATTTTTTAGTTTCCGCAACTAAGATCCCAAAACTTCCAGATTAAGTTTGAGCTAGGAGAGTTAGTGCAATATGAGCATTGTGCTTTAAATGGAATCAGTCATTTCGCCCTGTATAGTACGCGGTCACAAACAGGTAACATTTGATTTAAAGAGGAAAGAGACTGGAAAGACTGTTATCATCGCAACATTAAAATATGCATCACATGGTGAATTTCGTAGGCTATAACATGCTTGCCAAGTTCTAATTGCATTGCTCTACTACTTGTAGAGAGATTTCTCTATTTTGTATTTTGACTCTCATACTTTCAAACCTCGTGATGTCATCAGTACCTAAATTGCATAATACAAAAAAAACTTTTAAAAGTATATCTCTGGAACTAGAGGAGATATCACAGGGAAAATGCTGTTCTTCATTTTTCAAATAAGCATATATTTCAATAGCTCATTTTTTCACTGGCGCACTATTAAGTTCTGAATGGTGTACAACGTACAATGTACATGTACTTTGAAGGTGCTTTAAAGTACATGTAAATGTACCTGTTTCTCCAAAATGTACATCTACAAGTACTTTCATATACTCTGGGTAATTGACACTGTACAGATGCAAAATAAGCACCCCTTCCCTTCAAATAGATTAAGTCCTTGAAGCGATTTTTTCAGTCTTATTATAAACTCTGTATCATTGATAGATAATTATTTGTAAATAGTTTTTTAGGACGGTGCGTAGTCTTAGTAGTTTTTAGATCTGTGACATTTGTATTTCTTATTTTAAATTTTAATACTTTTTATCTTTATGGAGGACCTCCCTGAAAACCATGTATTTACGTGACCGGTGCTTCCTCCTTAAAGATTTTTATTATTATTAGTCACAGAAATTCATTATTAAATTATTTACTGGTACCTGTTTCTCTTTCTCCGCAGCCAATATCAGCTGTTTTCTTTTTCCCTCTTCAGCTTTAGCCACTTTCTTTGCCTCGTCTGCTGCTATCACACGTTCCTCTTCTCTAGCCTTCTCTACAGCTTCTGACTTTTCAACTAAAAACTCTTCTCTGGCCTTCACAAGTGCCTCTTCCAATCTCTTTTCACCTTCAGCTTTTTCCTGCTGAACTTGCTGAGCTGCCAGCTTTTTCATGATTGCTTCGACTCTCTTTGACTCTGCCTTAACAGCCTTTTCCTAAAATGAAGTTCACAATAATAGTGCTAAATTATTCAGAACAATGACACAAATCCCAAGATCATGAGTGTGCTGTCACAAGCTAAATGTAAAAGAAATGGGCCGTTTCAAAAGAACAATCCGCTAACAGTTAACAGTAATTACAGGAACGGAATAAAATCCCAGAGGAAGGGGGGGGGGGTTCTCCCATATATATGGGCTATATACCTAGGTATGCGCTGCAGGACCGCAGGATTTAAGGGTATCATTTTTCGAGGTTCTCGTTCCTTAAATAGGGTACGTATCAGTTTTGCTTCTTTTGGAATATTCTTCATGGTGTGATCCTTTAATTGAGTATTATTTGCCTATGTTGCAATTTGCAGTCCATAAACAATATGTTAAACGAAAAAGAAAATGGTCTGCCAAAGTGAAAACGTTATGGAACGACAAAAAATTAACCTGTTTACATCTTTTTTACATCATTTTTGTTTTTTCCTTGAAAAGAGTGTCATTTTTCGGGTTTGGTCCTGAAAATAGGGTATCAAATTCTGTTTACTTTATCCTTAAATAGGGTCAGTGTTTAAGAACCTTCGCGGCAAACACCTATCCAAAATATTTCGCTGCCTGAAAATTGAGCTGCATGCCCTCTGTTCCCAGTAATGAAGCGGAAATATTTTGGCAGAAATTACGGGCAAATTATCTCGTGAGAAAAAGATAAAATTTCTCGAGAGCATTTTCACTAGAAGTTCGACGATTTAGTTGAGCAATTGATGATTTGTTCGCAACCTTAGGTTTGCCTATAGTACAATGTAACTTGTGATAAAATCTTCATTTTGCATTTGAACTGTCGACAGACAGTGCATTGAATTTGTTCTAATTGAAAGTTGTCATGTCGCTAGACTATATTGCTCTGACCTCACAAATACAAAACGTGAACGAATTCAAAGCAATCTACTGTAAATATTGAAAATAAGGACACCAGGAAAAAGTGCTTGCGTAAAGCACTTCACAGGATATTTTGACTTCACAACAGACAGTGCATTGAATTTGCATGTTGTTATGTTTGTCAGGCTTGTGTGCAAGCGGCCGAACAAACTCAAAAATGCTTTTGAATCGAAACCACTAATTAAATTTATTACAGTACTTTCACTACAAATGCAAAACTTGAGTTAAAGCATTATAAAGACACCAGCAAAGGTACTTGCGTAAAAGTAAACATTTTCTTCCAATTTGCATGTTGTGTACGTGAAAGAATCACGAGACAGCTACTTCTACAGTACAATGAAACTCGCATCGCTAAGAAGGGCCAGATTTGAAATGGTCGGTCACAATGATTGAGTCACCCCAAAATAAAGCCTATCAAACGAGGTTGTAAAAACTCAAAGTTTTCCAGACAACTTTCAAGACTGCAGTAGCGTATGTGTAAACAATCGTGACGCGCCACAGCCCAACACGTGAAGGTCAAACGCGTTTCCTTCATGTGGGGAACATGTTGAGTGGTTCGCTTATCTTCGAACGGTGCTGTACAATGTATATTTGAAAGGCATTATTAATAATCGAATGTTGGGATATTTTTTTGATATTTTTTTCTGCCACTCCCTTTGGTTTTTAGACCTCTCTTCTCAGCAAGGAGTAGCACGAACCATGTCGGTATAGTTCCCTCTTAAGAGCCCATTAACTGATCTTTTCGAGCCATTGCTAAGGAATATTTATTCTCTTATAACCTCATCATTTTTTTTTTGTTTTTCTTTTTGTTTTTCTCTTATTTTGACTTTGCTTGTACTTTTTGTATTTTGCATCTTGTGAAACACAAAGAAAAAACCTGTAAAATGTAAGCAATTTGCAGGTTATTATTATTTTCCATGTGCAGGCTAACGTAAGTAGCCAGAAGTGAAATTTCACCTCCTTAGCAATGCACGCAATCGGGCCCTTAAAACGCACCTAACTCCAAAATATTGTTTTCGCAAAAATAAACCTTTCCACCAGTTTGAAATGCATTGCACCTTTTGTTTCTCCTTTTTCCCAAATATTTCTTACTATTTATAGCATTCAAAAGTTACGAAAAACTGTGTATCATTTGTTCCACGACCGAATCAGAAGGGGCGAGGGTCTATTCCCTGTTTGACATCACAACTGGTTTGAATCGCATCAAGCCTTTGTAAACATGCATGCAAATTAGTTTGTGACGTCAAATAGGGAATACATCCACGCAGCTTCTGACTCAGTCGTAGAACAAATGTTGCAGTTTTTCATAACTTTGAATGCTAGAAAATATAGTCAGAATTTTGTGAATAAATAACTGTACCTGAGCTTTCTTGGCAGCAGCCATAGCTTTCTCTAGTTCTATTTCAGCAGCTTCTCGGGCTTGCTTCAGAGCTCTTGCTTTGTCTTCAGAAGCTAGCCGCCATGCTCTTTGTTCTACCTCTGTCACATTCTGTTGCTTTTCTCTGTCGAGATCGTCAATAGTTCTCTGGTAGAGCGCATTTCCTATTACTTATCAAAATAACAAAATATTCATGCATGAATCATCCGAGCTTTAGCAGTTAATCACAGCTTCTAACAAGTGTGTTAGGACCAGCTTGCACTGCCATAAATCTTACTTTTATAACTTTTTAAAGATGAATTCGTTTAACAATAAGAGTAAAAAAATGCACGACCCTGAATAGAGTTGTACAGTCAACTCTCTCAAAGACGGACACCATCGGGACCGGCCTCAGCTGTCCGTCTTAGAGAGATGTCTGGCTTATAGAGAGTCGACGTAACATGGCCACTGGAATTTTCAGCTAAGAAAGCAAGAAAATAACTTTTTTAGATTACAATACAATTCGGTTGTTACCTCCAAGTTATTTTTTGAATGGGACAATGACTGATTTAAATTTAACTTGTACTGAATGTATTCTGCCGACAAGAAAAGAGCTGTCAATTAAATGTCTGGCGTTAAAAAGAGTCACGTACTTGGTAATTTAAGCATTTTTCTTCTCTAAGGGACCGATCGTTTATTACGTCGCAGTGGGGGGCGGTGGTTTTGGAAGGAGGGTTCAATTTTGAAACAAGCTCCATTTTGGGGGGTACATTAATTTTTTATCTTGCAAGAAACATGAGGGGGGTCAAATTTTATGACACAGCAATGGAAGTCTAAACGTTTTACAACTGGGACGATCCTAGCCTTGTTACCTTTCAGAATGTAGGAAATGGCATCTTAGAGGCCTACATTTGTAGAAAATATTATTTTCTGGTGGAGCATGTTCCCCCAGACAGACCCCCATAGAAACTTGCGCCTTTTGTGCTCGTACTTGCTCCCAAAAAAAAAAACAAGAACAAACAACAAACGTGCGGAAATGGCACTGAAAACCGTTGAAATCCACTCTTCTCAACGAGATTCAAGCCTTCATCTAGAAGTTTCTTCAGTCGACCCTCCAAGTTTCAATTGGCCAGCGCAGAAGCAGTGTTTTTTCAGTGACAACTCCCATGAGAAAACATATACTGAACTACTTTGCTAGCCAGCCAGTTACATTTGCGCTGGGGAACAGATAAATTGAGGAACAGGCTCGTTGGGTGCCCCTGCGCCTCACTAGGTAGTCGCCACACTAAATGTGCGCACCCGTGCCAGAGCTTTATCATGCACCATATTATGTACCGCAACCCACCAGATTACATTCAAAACTATAAAAAAGAATGATAACAATTTTATCCACACACAAACAGCTAAACGTATTACAAACAAGGTAGAAAATACAGACAATAAACAAGAGAAAAGATAAAAAAGATATTAAAAAATAGGATAAAAATATGTATGTGTGGGGAACGAAGCAAAGAATTTTGCATTATTTAAAACATGGTCAGAAGGGGGGGGTACACTTTTTAAAATTAGAATTGCGAAGGGGTATAATTTTCTTAAGTAATTATTTTGTTGGGGGGGGGGGTACAGTTTAGAAACACTACACTTTTTTTGCGGTAACATTCAGCACCTCACAAGTGTCCGTTGTCCGTCTTGTAGAGGGTTTGGTTATAGTAAAATGACTGAGAAACGGCCGGGACCACCACCAGGTGTCCGTCTAATAGAGGTGTCCGTCTTCCACAGGTTGATCCGTTAAGAGAGACTGACTGTATAACCCCCTTCGCTGATTTTAAAAGTTGGTTTTATAAACCTTTGAAACCAGTGCAAAGATTCGGAATGTTAAGAATTATTAACTTACCTAAGATTTCCTTGTGAGTCGTAGTCTGTGTGGTAGATACTTTATCATCTTCGTTTAGCTTACCTAACACAGAACGGTCATGAGTAGCAACATAAGCCGCCATCTTTTTTTCAAAAGTAAAATATTGGTTGTTATGGCAACAGTTACAGAAGGTGAGACCGCAATAAGTATGGGTAGCGGCTTTGATAAAATAAAATTCAAAATGGTGGACGAAACGAGGGTTTTCTTTCGTTAAAATTGAGCGTTTTGTCAATAGAAATCAGTATGGTGTCTATACAGGAGAATGCGGTATCAATTCCTGGAGAAAGATTAGGCAGTCTTGAACAGTTTTCACCAGGGAATGGAACTTATGTTCGCCGTGGATATGTGTACGCCAGTCTTGCCGGTTACAAGCAGGTACAAGACCAGGAAAATGGAGAGGTATGTTCTAAGAAAATATGTGAGAATTTTTTAACTATACAGGTTTTGTATCCCGTGTGCTTCAAGTTCATCTCTGAAGTAGATGTCAGAGTACATCAAAAATCCAAGCTTAAGAGCATAATTTCATCAATCCACTCCCCCTGGGAAAACCGCCGCCCCGGCATTGGACTCATTTATAAACTTTTGGTGAAATTCCCCACTCTGTTGGCAGTTTATAAAATCAAAGGTACCATTTGTTAGGATTTCATAGAGTACAGAGTGTCAAAGTCCCATCATTTTGTAAAGTTAAAGGGCACTGTACAATAAAAGGTGCAACTGCCAACAAGATGGAAAACAATCTCCAACAAACTTATTTAGATCTGGTGATCATGCAACACACGTTGGGACAATACGATGTGGTATGGTTAATACGAACAAAACAAAACGCAAACTAAAACCGAAAGACAGAGACTAACATTTGTAATGCAGTGCTGGAGCTGCAGAAAGTGGAGAACACCGAGTGCCTGGAAAAGCTGAGCTCATTATGGGCATGACAAAAACTGAAATAAACTGCCAACAGTAAAATTATCTAATATCAGTACTGGCCTGTACATGATAAAACCTATCGTAAGATAATTAATACTGAAACCCCCACATGATTTTATAAACAAAAACAAAGGCATGGCTGACTAAAGCCCTTAAAGCCATCCCAATGGGCCAAGAGAAAAGTAATTGTAATGTACAAAAGAAGGACAAATTTCAGTGATGTTTCTTTTCAAAAAATTACAGATTTTGAAACATCTTGAAAGTGGAACAAACTGACTATAAGACAGAACGATCTTAAAATGAAGTGATGACTATTCCAAATAAAATCTAGGGAATAAAACAAAGAAAACGATGTACAATTTCTGTCTAAGTTGCTTGAAATTGCTCTTTCTACAGTACCGCTCAAAGATAAGCAAACCACTCAACGCGTTCTTAACGCGTTGGCTTCGCGTTCTTAATGCGTTAGGGAATTTTTGCCAACGCGTTTGCCAGTGCGTTTTTTATCAATGCATTTGGCCTTTGTTATTCATTTTGTCACTCTAACTTGCGTTGTTTTGTATGCTTTTGTTAAACGAATCAAAGGACGGCTTTGATCCTAAATTGAAAACCATACGAATTTGCATAATTGTAAGTTATAGCAAGGTCACGCTTTTGTTTACGTCCGCTTGCTTTTCACCGGTGTCTGCTTACTGTTGTGACTGCTACACCGTCAGAACGCAAACACAAACGCGTTTCCTTCACGTTGCCTTTGCGTTTCCTTCGCGTTGAGAACGCATTAGCTCTGATAATGTGCAGCTCTGAAAATGCTGCTTTTCCAAAGGAGTTTCTTTAAGCCTTGCTCGTATTTTGCAACCATTACTATTAGTGCTTAAAGCATTATACAGATACATAATCATGAAATAACAAATTTTATAAACTCACTTTTCTTCTTATAATTCCTTGCATACAGAAATCTATTATACATGTCATAAGAGAAGAAGAAAAGCACATAGTACCAGAGGTTGGTTCAGCCGTCACATGCAAAGTATGTACCCCCAGTACGTATTTGTATCGTACTTTACACATAAACTTTCGTAGATAATTTCCTGATAATTTCCAGCCCATTTAGTAATTAACAATTGTTCCACGAGCGTGCATCGGATATGGTATGGTATGTACTATGTGTATGGTATGTAGCATCATGCACAAGTGGAATAATTGTTATTTAATAAAACTCACAAAAATATACAATATTTGAGCCTTCTTGCTCTTCTCATTGATGCGTATCCTTGCCATACTGATGCACATCCCTATATACACCATATAAGGGTCCCCCCTGGATCCCAACTCAGGATACAGGGAAGGTGCCTGAGGGATGGAGCATGCCTGGGGGAGGTCAAATATACCCAGGGATGGGTATAAAGAGAGGGATGCTCAGTTATATCCAACTTTTACATATTTGCATGTGGTCACATGTTTTATTATTATCTTGCTTGAATTTATTTCAGTTAGCATAAGATTACCTAAGAGAGTCTCCACGCAACATTTCACGCTTTTCATTATCAAATCCAAAACTCTGAGGTCAAAGATAAATCTTGTGTGATAAAATAGAAACCTTATCATGAAAATTACATATTTTTAGGTAGTAAGTACAAACCCAAGGTTCTGTAAGGTGGCAATTCTTGGTGTAGAGTCAACATCTCTAAAAGAATCATTCAAGGGAACAATCAGAAAAGAAGATGTCCGGGCAACGGAAAAGGATAAAGTGGAAATGTATAAGTCATTTCGTCCTGGTGATATCGTATTGGCCAGAGTTTTAAGCCTGCATACACAGACATATCTGCTATCAACAGCTGAAAATGAGCTGGGAGTTGTTTTTGCCAAAAGTGAGAGTGGTGAGATAAATACCGTATTCATTTACTTTGTGTAAATATATCATGCTATTATATACTTAAAGGGGCAGTATCACACTATTTTTAGTAACACATCGAAACTCCAAGGGGCACTTTTTGGTTAATAGAAGCTGCATGATACAAATCCTTTGAAAGACTATTGTAATGTATAGAAACTGTTTATAGAATGTTTTTGCAGGCAAATTGATGCCAACTTGAAAATATCGGCCAGACTTTATCAAGTTTTCCCGTTGCATCTCATATGGAAGCATATTTTGCCTCATCATTCTGCTTTGAATTCACTTGATGTTATAAAATTTGTGATTTAGAAACGATTTGAGTATTGACGAGCTCGAAGCATTAGAAGTTTGAATTTAGCTAATTCTGACCAAACATCGTGATACATGTAAACTCTGTGATACTTCCTTTCTAACAATTGTAGATTACGTGCTCAAGATTTCTATCGCATGATAAATGAGGGCAAAGCCGAAATCAACTGTCACAAGATAGAAATTAAGTGAATAATCTAATTGTGCTAGTACATGTACATATCTGCTAGACGTTCAAAACATAACAAGATTATCCAAATCTTCTTCCCAGACCCTAAGAATCACTTCACCAATGCGAAGAATCGGCCACCATTTTGTTAACAATGGCTACCCACATTCTATCAAGAATAGATACTGAGTAGCATAGCCAATCAGAGAACTGTATTCATGATACAACACTAATAGATTTTCACTTAATTAAATGTTAGTGATTTGGTTTGAGTATACCATACAGTATTTTACATTAGGTTAAAAATTGGATTTATTTTTATTCAACTTCTTACATGCATGGTCAGGGCTTGCGACTAGTGGCTAGTAACAGGTCTGAGTTTACTCTAGCCAAAACTAAAATTGCAGTAGCTAGACTTGTCTTGTGCTTTAATGGGAGTGATTGATCTCGGACATTTCTTGTTACGATATATCTAAAAACCTCGACCTTGTTGTTTACACTGAATGAAATAGTATCCACGAAGTTCCGCATGATTTCTCACCTGTTAAATTATTTGTGGGAAGTATCATTTGTTGTTTTCGAACAGGAAAAACTGTAATCATTGGTTTCCTATTTAGTTTTTTATCTGAATAAACTAATTGTTTTAAATACAGTTAATTATATGCCCGGGAGGGGGGAGGTGGGGGGTACTTGACCCATGTCTGGGTATAGGGGTGCCACTGGAGGTCAAATATCCTGACCCTCTTTAGAACTAAAGTAGCGTAAAACATATACCCTGTTTAGGCCACAGGCAGCCCATACATTGTATGTGATTTATGTGACATTATGTACATGTAAGAGAATGTATGAGAAAAGTTCGAAAATTGCCCTAAATTCTACATGTGGAAAAGAATGCAAATAAAAATGACTTACCTTGTGTTTTCCTTACGTTTTTTTGACGTCTCTGTAGTCCTGGAGTCGATTTAAAGACATTTAGGCAAGTTTACCTTCTGAGGTTTTGCCTACGAGTAAAGTGAAGCGAAAGGCTGGCAACTTAATCCACAAGCGGTCCACCCTCAAATCTCCATAAATCCCACAAAAATGGCCTAATCTCGCCAAAACTGCCTCACGGAAGCCGTTGATAAGTTTTCTTCCTACAGGCTTTGCCTCGGGTTTCAAGGTTAATCCTAACCTTTCGAAAAACACTACTTTTCAGACTCAAGATTTCAAATTCTGCTTTCGTTTGAACCGCATTCAGCTGTCTTGGCCGCCAAATTCAAACTGTCAGCGTAGCAACCGCGCCATTGTGACAAAATCACTCTCAACACTGGAGAGGCAGAGGACAATTTTTATCATGCAAATGATACCGTGTTACGGCCCCTGGGGAAGTTTCACCGAAAACGGCGGGAAAGTATGAACCGCGTATACCCTGCACGCAGTGTTTCATTCTCTTTCATAATGTCACATAAATCACATGCAATGTATGGGCCGCCTGTGTTTAGGCCCAAGGAAAACGGTTTTTTGTACTATAATGCTAATATCTAGCCCTGAAAATGATCTAATGTTCACTAATGACCGGCTAAATAAACACTGATGAACGTTTCTGATTTTGGATATGCTTAAAAGTCGACGAAAGTTTTAAAGCCATACCCTGTCTAGGACAACTCCTTAATATTCATACCCTGTTTAGGACACCCTTGCTTGAATTATATACCCTGTTCAGGACTGAAGGGTCAAAAACCATACCCTATCCAGTGGCACGTCCCTGTAAGGGAGTACTCTCCGCCCCCCCCCCCCCCCCCCCACCCAGTCCCCGGATTCTGTGAAATCCACTCACGACACTCACAGTTTCTGTTTTTATTAGTTTTTCTTCTATCATTTTAATTTGCCTTATTTATTCGAAATAACTTTAATTTTTGTTTTCATCCAGTACTCCCATGCTTCACAATTTTTACTAGCCCAAGTGAAAGCACAAAACCTACAAGCCAAAACTGAAATTTCACTAGCCTGTGGCTAGTGGGCTACCGTTAGCCTCAAGCCCAGCATGGTGTTTGGAAACCAGGAACAAAGCTTAGTGTGGTAAAAGGAAACAACACTACACAATTCATCCTACACATTGTTTCACAAAAACTGTTTAAAGTTTCAAAAGTTGACCTTTTCCCATACCAGCTGATTTCAAACTGCCAGATGGTTTCTAATTTACTTCTACTTTGGCAATTAAAGGAGTGCCTGTTTTGAAAATTCTTGTTTGACTTTAGGTGCTGCAATGGTGCCAATCAGTTGGTGTGAGATGCAGTGTCCTAAAACAAGAGCTAAGGAACACAGAAAGGTTGCAAAAGTCCAGCAAAAGTCCTGAGAGTATGCGTGATATTATTTATAATCATCAGGCATTCTCTCTGAATGGCTGTTATGGCACACAGAGATGTGAAAACGAGATTTTGTAGCTTCATAACCGAGGCATTACCTTCTTCACCTTTGGCGAGGTGAAATTAAAAAAAAAACTTTGATCAGTTAATGTGTTCTGTTTCTTTTACAAAGGTAATAATAGTCTTTAATTAGGAAGCTTTCAATCACAATTATGTGGTTTTCAGAAAGGTCCTATCTCAGACTAAAATTACAAAATAGGAACTATTAAAAAGTACAAGAATAGAAAGGCTGGGTTGCTTATCAGTGGCAAATGAAACGGGTCTTTGAGTTTGTTTGTATACATAACATTAGGGAGCCAGGAACCAAACTGAAGTTGGCTTTTTTATCCTGGAATATTAAATAAGGTAGGGGAGGGAATTTGCAATCCTTAAAACTTTATTATATACATTGCAACAAAGAGGGCCCCCACCGAAGATCTGCCATGCTCATAGCTGGAAAGCATTAAAGTGTATATGACACTAAATTTGTTTTTGTGCATTTGCCTTCCTTGGTATATTTCTTAAACGAAAACGTTTTGAATTTCCAAAAAACGAATTGGATGATTTTTCCGGCCGAAATAGGGCTAATTTCCCAACACAGGTGTCCCGGGAAACTAGGACAACAATTGTGTTTGTGACGTCACAGTGTTTTATCAAACACAGTGACGTCACAGGATAGTTTGACCGCGTGACCTCTGGGACAATTCCGAGGTCAAAGTGGCACGTATTTTGAACCAAAAAATTTGGTTTCAAGGTATCTTAACCTTCGATAAGCTTCAAAATCCTTTTTCCAATACTATAAAAATCCAAAACCAAGCCTGCGAAATTAAGGGCATATTTCGCATGTTATTTAAATAAACACCAAATTTCTTAATTAACCCTAATGTCCAGTCTTTCTACTTGATAGAATTAATAGTTAGAGGGGGTAAGTTTCTAAAGAAACTGTGGTGCTGCGTCGGTGGGAAGTATAGCAATATAATTTGGTTTTATCAACTGGGTTGATAATATGAATTGGCCACCATAAAGAGATTCGAGAGCTGACGTTGCGAGCGTTAGCCCTTCGTCGGAGCGAATCAATTAATTGTGGGTCGTGTGTGGTTTATATACAGAAAGATGGAGCTTCGCTATTGGTTGGTGCCTGGTAACGTGTGGTGCCTGGTAACGTCTGATAACGCGTTGAAAAGCGTTCGTTGATACCGTGAGGATTAAGAGTGCCGATTTGAAAAATAAATTTTTGTTCTAGAGTTTTGCGGCTTTCCGTGCTTTCTTGGTGAAGGGAAAGGCCGCAGACTGCCATATGTTGCTTAGAATGTTTTGGGCGTTTGAAGTGTCTCGCTACCGGTTTAGATGCATTTTTGTCGTCTTTCTCTACGTCCCGAAGTTGTTCTCGGAATCGGTCGCCTGATCGTCTCCCTGTTTCGGCAATGTATAACTTTTTGCAAAGAGTGCAAGTTATGCAGTAGATGACATTGTACCTCAGCCATTGTACCTCAACCAATGTCATCTACTGCATAACTTGCGCTCCTTGCAAAACATTATACATCGGCGAAACAGGGAGACGATTACGCGACCGATTCCGAGAACACCTTCGGGACGTAGAGAAAGACGACAAAAATGCATCGAAACCGGTCGCGAGACATTCCAAGCAACTTATGGCAGTCTGTGGCCTTTCCCTTCACCAAGGAATCACGGAAAGCCGCAAAACTCTAGAACGAAAAATTTACTTTTCAAATCGGCACTCTTAATCCTCACGGTAACAACGAAGGCTTTTCATTCAACTAATTTATTCCGTTGTTTTCACGTTACCAGGCACCAGCCAATAGCGAAGCTCCATCTTTCTGCATATAAGCCACACACGACCCACAATTCCTTGATTCGCTCCGACGAAGGGCTAACGCTCGAAACGTCAGCTCTCGAATCTCTTTACGGTGGCCAATTGACATTATCAACCCAGTTGATAAAACCAAATTGTAGAATTAATAGTTAGTTATGTGAATAGTCTTAACCTGCAACTACTGGAAATTGTGCTATCACCAGAGAGTGAGATGTGCTCATTGGTGTCCGCCTCAGGGAGCAAATGACTTGCTGCAGTCTGTAAAACAAATGAAACTTGATAATTATCAAGTTTGAAGGACGGATTCAGCAAATTTTGATCTAAATATTTCAAAAGGCCATCCCAATAAAATGTTTCGTTTCCCATCGCCCCTCTCTTGTAATGGTGGGTCGGTCGGTCGGGCAAAAAAAAAAAGAGAAAAAGGAATGAACACTTGAAGGGGTCTGGGTTCCAGAGAAGGCCGGGCTGCTAAGTAAGAAAGGCCGGGCTGACTCGAGAACGTTAATTCCTTTACAGTCTTTCCCGTAAAACCGTGAACACCAGAAGAAATTTCTGGAATGTTTATTGTGTAGTGACCAATCGCAGCAAAGTTCAGGACACGCGAACAAACCTCAAAACCACAAACTAATTACCGTTGCTGTTTGCGGTTTAGTTTTCTCAC
>OX393562.1:6022203-6049703 GCA_947652115.1 Blastomussa wellsi
CCCTAAGCTTAAGTTTTATCAAGTGGCTGACACACATTCGACAGTTGATCAAGCATTCAAAGACGGAAAAGTGGAGCGTGGCAGTATCAAGCTGTATCACACAGCTCGTTGCGACGGACACCGTCACGAGATGTCAATCAAAGAACACGTGACACATTTGATTTACACGGATGAGGCGCATTCCATACTTCTTACAAGTGAACCTCCCTTTGATAAATGGTCTTCTTTTGAATTCCCTGACGTACTGAAGGAGTTCTCGGTGCTTGGTATGGCTTGGGACATTCAAAGAAATACAATGGTTTTGCTTATGAAGGATCCTTACAAGGTACAGGCTTTCGTTTTCAAATGTAGAAGTGTTACAATTATAGTTGGACTTCTTGATGTCAAATTATTTCATTAATTCCCATTTTATAAACTTACCTGATCTGGAAATGCTACAGGTATATTAGAAAAACTTATAAAACTAAAAAACAAGAGTGCATTGTTAGGGAATATAATAAAATATAATTTGGTTTTATCAACTGGGTTGATAATGTGAATTGGCCACCGTAAAGAGATTCAATAGCTGACGTTTCGAGCGTTAGCCCTTCGTCGGAGCGAATGTCCAAGAAAAATTGAGTATGAGTATGTGTATCTTTGACATAGCTACATCCTCAAAATTTGATCAAGTCCACTCAATAAAGAGTGAGAGAGCGGTAAAGGAGAAGAGTTTCTCCGGAAATGCTTTTCTATAATTTTAATTTTAGGATCGTAAGTCGTATAAATGACCATAAACGCCTTTTGTCTTCACAGGTCCGTTGCTGGGTTGCAGTGCTTGATCCACAGACATCCCAACTCGTGCAGCCCGTTTTCCCGTTCCCAGAAAATGTAAGCCTTGCAAAGATTACGTTCCACGCTCACACTCAGGTCATCTTCGCCTATGGATCCCAGGTAAGCTGACAGTTTTCAAATAAGACGGTAAAAGATTGGGTAACAAACTCAAGCGCACACACAGCAAACACTATTTTGAGCATTTTTCTGCAAATGGAAGTTTCTGGAATGTGCTCCAAAGCTACGGTAACTTGTTTAGTCAGCTGCAGCAAGTCAACCGAAGGTTTGCAAATTGGCCACCGTAAAGAGATTCAAGAGCTGGCGTTTCGAGCGTTAGCCCTTCGCTCCGCCGAATACGTTGTATTTGGAGTGAAACTTCCGTGAGTGACTGCCAGATACCCTCCTGATAAAAGAAGAGCAAATCATTAAAATAGACATGACTTTGCTTGATATTTGAGCTTGAGTTGTTAAAAGGGGTACTTTCTTAAGTTGGATAATTTAAAATTTGCAACTAGAACTGCGGAAAGAAAACGCATTAAAAAAAATTGAAATCGTGATCAGCAGCTTGTTCTTTCTGGGTTGACTTTGGTTTTGTCTAAAATTATTTTTAAGTCTATGATGGAGGAATTGATAAGTACGATGGCCAATTGACATTATCAACCCAGTTGATAAAAGCAAATTATATTGTTATACTTCCCACCGACGCAGCACCACAGTTTCTTTAGAAACTTACCCCCTCTATTCGAAGGTTTGCAAAGTTTTTTTCTTTGTTTTACTCCGAACTCTTTCTCTAGACGCCTTAATTATTTTTTCGGGATTTAGTGAATCATATATAAATCCGTCATGGTGGCGTTGTGGTAAGGAAAGGATATTAGTATGCCAGAGGTTCCGAGTTCGATCGATATCCTGGGTGATAACATGCGTTTTATATCGGTATAGACCGTTCACGAAAGGGAAACGTACCACGCTGTGCCAAGTCTGATGAGATACGTTCCTAGCAGGGTTTCCACCTTTGCCTTTAGTTTAAGGCAATCAGTGTAAAAGAAAGAAATTGGTACATATCTTACGCTTTCTTAATTAGGGGCGGACCATTTGACTTTTGAGATGAGGGGGTTGGGTGATTTTGAAAAGAAATATATCCTGCAAGCATACTTGTTTTAAAAAAATTCATGCACACAACCTTTGTCAAAAATAAATAGGCCATTTCCGAGTTCCCTTTTACCTCTGTTTCAAAACGAGGCTAAGTGTGAAACAATTCATATGAAAATGAGTTTGATTTGCATGAAAATGAACATGGAGGTAAAACACATTTTTATATGAATGGTTTCGCACTTAGACTCTTTCTGACACTGAGGGGAAAGAGAACTCGGAAATGGCCTATTTACCACACGTTCAGTGAGCCTAAAAAATCCTACAGGACTGCTTCAGACTATTGGACGAATTTATTTAGCACCGATTCTCTTCTAGTATATGGATGCAGATAGCCGGCCGAGGGTAACTAGCACTTTTTCCTTTGGTTTTTCTGGGTATTCATAATGCCACTCTATAGTTTGTCAAATCTGTGATGGTGGTGGCTGTAGTACAAAGGCTAACAGGTTCTAAACAGGCCTACAGGTCTTTGTAGTTCGTTACGTTTACGGACCGGTTTGTGGATTATTGTGAGGGCATAGAATCGGTATTCTGGGCGGATTTTGGAATTGGTGAAAGCCGGCCATTTGTTTGTCACGTCGCTGTGGAGCTGATTGGTAATATCATTTCTGGAATTTTTGAAGTGATACTTGTGCGGAAGTGCCCCTTTAACACATATATTTATATACAGTACTACTGTATATAAAAGAAATGAGCTGGTGATCAAAGTTCAGCCATCTTTAATTTTAGCAATGCGACGGAAAGGCGACTATTTCTACCGAACACATATCCACATGAAAGAAAATGCTGCAGCACGTTACATGGACGAAAAATATTCATGCATAAACACATCTCCAGAAAAAAATTCCAAGAGCAAGATAAGGTGACAAAAAAAAACACGTCCATACAATATCACCCAACCCAAAGCCACCCCTTCCTCCTCAAAAGTCAAATGGTCCATCCCTTAAGAAATGATTACAAACTTTGGGGGATGTATTTAGGTGTGGCTATCACTTGATGGAGGGAACTCTTTTGACAAGATGCTGGATACACACTTGCGAGGTGACTCAGTGCTGTCACTATTTGCTAACAGCTTGGGAGACGCTTTTGTTTTGGTTACAAGCCGTGGCGCTGTGTACAGTGGCTGGTCGGGCATTCCACGCGTCAGTCAGATTGAACCAGCAACTTCCGATTCCAACTGCTCCTTCAAGGTAGCTAGCCTTCAGCATCAAACGTCCGTCAACATAATTTGTATCCAGAATACCTCTTCTCTTCTCACCTTTAAAACTTACAGCATAGACTCAGCTTCACAGATCAGAACGGACAGGACTGTCCTTTTTAGACCACTACTTCTAAATTTTGTCGCTGAAAAGGAAGTTGAATTTTTGGCTTTTTGTGGCGACGCCTTCTTCTCAGATCATATTGGATGTTCTGACTCGTTTCAGCAGTCTGATATAGGACGCGTCCTGAGAACAAGGAATGGTGGTTCGGCTCTGATTACAGGCGTGCAGCGGAGTAGAGATTCAAATGACTTCAGTGCACGTGTTAATGCTCTCATTATTAAACCGATTGCGCCAGTCGACAAATCAGACTCTCCTGCTCTCCATTACACGCTTCGTGTAAACATCACTGGTTCACATGCTTATTTACACCTACAAAACCTAGTGAATGATTCAGGCTGGCGAGGTGAAGACATTGGTAAGACAGTTTGGCTATCCAGTGGAATAAGCGTTATTCTAACAGCTTGTATAAGTATTTCATCTGCCACAGGAAGGCTACCAACATCATGGAACGATACGGGAACTTATGTCGGCGTATATGAAGGAGGATCTTGGTTCCTTATAGATTTGCGTCCTTTTCATGCCTTTCGTCCAATAGGTTCTTCTCTGCTCCGTGTATACCAAATGGATACTGACAGGGCTCAAGTTCAGATAATAAATGATGACCAATTCTCATTTTCAAGCGAAAACGTTGGAGATGTTTTGAAATATGCGCGTGTATGGGGTTTGATAAAAACTGCATCCATTGTGAGTACTACAGTCCAGTCTGACCATTTGATGCCCGGAAACTATACGGACAACTGGGGTGTTTACAAGGCAGAAATCAGCAGTGACTCCCACATCCCTTACATTCCAGTCCCTAAGTTTCAAGGCTGGTGGCTGGCTGAAGACGAATGTCGACATTTTCTCGTTGAAGACCCTCCCAGTAGACTCGAACTCTACCATTTGGATTCCGGTGAGAGCCTTTCCTTCACTCTCCGCGCCATCAGCAAAGCAGTTGCTGATGAGAGCCCTGCCTTGCCTCTGCTGAGGGTGTATATTGGGAACACACTGTTGTTTTATGTAGAGTCATCGTATCATTATTCCAACATGAATCACACCCTTCACGTCACTTTAACGAAAAGACCCTTTATAAGTGGAATATCGTCGATTTCCGTGAGATTACTTCAAACTGCTTCTCTGTTATGCAAGGAGGCATCTTACACTGTGCATGGGGACTGTCCACCGACTAAAAAGCTGCGTTTCTCTTACCCCTTATCATATTCTCTGGATAACTTTTTAAATGCGGAAATCACTGACGCTAAAGGGGTTGTAAGGAACATGAAACTGCCTTTTAACTACAGGGCTCCTTCCCCACGAGGTAAAGCAATACCGATGTCAAAAAATACTTACAACGTCGACCCACAGAAACCTCTTTACAAAACTACATACGCCGTAACACGAAACACACTGCGATACAAACAATGCAAAGGAAAATATCGCCGCTCTGATTGTGGATGTACTAATCAAATGAGAGGCTCGTCTCTCGTTAAACATTCAGACTGTATCGATACCGTATACCGGTTGATGTTCAGTGAAACTCTCACCCCGCGCTTTGTTGTGCTACAAGAGGGAAGAGAAGAAGAACCGTTACGCTTTCCGTTTTATCTTGAAGAACTGAATCAAAGGAGAGATTTCACAATACTTTCACCCAGTGAATTATCTTTCTCGGGTATTTCGTCGCCGGTGCTAAAACAGGATCTAAACAGTTCTATACAGTTCGAAGGCTCGGGCTTGTACCATTTTCGTGCTCTTGTCGTGCAAGAGAATTACACATTCTGTTCCCTGACAGACGAAATCGTGGTATTCGTGGTTGATACTCCTTTACCTTTTCCGGTAAATGATGTGGTACGTGCTTGCACTGCAATGGGATTCGCAAGTGTGTTATTGTTTGTTTATATGCGACACTTTCATGGAAAGAAGAAGATGAAGAACGACTAGGATTAACCTCTTCCTGCATGTCCTTCATTATTATTCCTGTTATTGAATTTTGTAGACGTGTAGAAAAGCTATTTGTACTCGGAGTTTTATCTTTCTCTTATTCAAAATAGCTTCCTTCCTCGTGGAAAGCAACCGAGATCAGCGTACGATTGTCAATGATGTTTGCCTTCACTTATCTTCTGAAATGTGGTCAAAAGGTTTGACCCTTTTTCCTCGGCAGTTTGTTCCAGAAAAATTAGTTAAGATAACTTGAAATGACGTAGTTTTCGTAAGATTCCTTTTCCCTGCGGTAAAATATTATGGTATTAGTAAATTCTCAACCTCGGATAATGCAATTCTAGCTTTCTCATTGCTTCGCTGGGTCCCGGTTATCAGTCATTATATCTGCGTTTGACCTTATATGGAAATGAGTGCGGAAAATGTCGCCCAGCGTATAAAAGTTTTCGCGGGAAGCCAAGTTCTGTCGACAAAAAACTGGATGAAAAAAAGCATTTTTCACCCTAAAGCAAACAAGTAAACTCTACTAAGAAGCATGAAGCTCGATGCGAAACATTTAATCGAAAATGCTTGTAAATACACAACAAAAAGGAGTGAATATTAGCATGGCGTTTACGGGAAGATCCGAAACTGATCAACACAAATTTGTCCAGAAAGTGAAAACAGAGTATCATCATAAATAATGCTAGCAATTCAGTAAAGTTTTTTATCTTATATCTGGACAAGGCTTTTCAGTTCCAGGAGGTCCAAGCTTTCAAATGAGCACAATAAATGTGGCAGACGAAGGGGCAATGTTTTTTCGACGGTATATAATTTTTACAAACAGCATCGGCTTCCGACAGTAAAATTATCTTCGAAGATCAATCTCTTCCTCCCTTTTCATCCGTGCAGCAATTCAGTGACAGTTTGCGTTTCCCTTTCTTCAGAGGAATTCATAGGTTCTGAGCTAACCGTCTTTGTTTCAACACAATTAATTTGGAATCAGTCTTTATCGGGTTCTTCATCAACCGCGAGATCGCTAGATAGCTGTAAACAAGCTCGATTTGGCTTCTACAATTAACTGCAATGTTCAGCTTCGCAATATTTCGGATCTTCCCGTTAACCAACACGATAAAGAAAACTTTATAGGAGATTGTGCCACGAATATTTACGAAGAAGCAGCTGTTTCTCTAGCACGCCTTTCGCTTGTTTCATTCAACTTACAGAGCGAACAACGCACCACTGATCGCCTTTTCATACCATCGCTTCGTTTACGTCAAACTGAAATGTCCGCAATATTCATGAACAATACTGTTTTAAAATTCCTTCGACAGTAGCCGAGGTTGAGAATTTACTAAAACAATTATTCCATTCGCCCTCGTTGGATATGAGGTGATTATAGCCAACTCGCGCTACGCGCTCGTTGGTTATTTATCACCTCATATCCAACGCGGGCTCATGGAATAATTGTTAATTAAACCGACCAGAATTCATGAATAAAGCACGGTTTGTATTCTTGTAGTACTGGCTTAGCAAGAAAGAAGTCAGTGTGTAGAGATCCTGGTCGCAATCTGGTTATTTTTTGTTGCACAACGAGGATCAACGAACCACGACGGAAGACAAGAAATACAGTATTTGAGTCTTTAAAAGTACTTCTTGCATGTTTTTAATCTGTTGTTTGAATTATCTACGAAAGTTCACTGAAAATGGTTCGAAAATTTTACTAACTGATCAGAAAGGAATGTTTCCAAGCCAAGACAAGCTAGCAAGTCAGATAGCTTATTCAGCTTAGTTTTTAGGGTATTGCCCAGTATTTGCATGAGTTCGAATCCTGTTGAAACTACAGACATTTCCTGAGGTCGCTCACTTTTACCCAACTGTAAAGACTACTTTGTCTTGCCTTCCTTTGTAATCTATAATGAAAATTGCGGTCAACCTCCAACGGGCTAGCAGTTTAATTTTGCATCCGGCCGTACATCTCAGCTTTTCATTGTTAAATGAATTAGCAGACCTCCAAACAATCAAGTTTAATCGATCCATTGTAGACCCAGAAAATACTCAACAAGCACAGAAACGTAAGGAATATTTTCGTTTTTTTTTCTTTTCTCAATGTGTTTAGTGGTGACAATTGAAGTAGTGTTTTGCATGAACATATCTCACACTACTCGATATTAGTAAAATCTACTAGTATACTAATGCAAATGCCGCAATCTGATTGGCTGAGCTACTGCACACTATCAGCCATTAGAGTATCTATATCTGTGGTCAGTTTAAATTTACAATAATTTGCTGCATGGGTTTGACTCTTATAAAGACACCTAACTTTGTTACAAGAAAACAGTGAGCTATATCGTGTACTTCGACATTTTAACTTTATTAAACGTTTACGTATTTTCTCAAAGGATTTAAGCTTATTTTTCCTAACCTTAATATAACAATGCATTTTCGAAGACTTAGGTGTACTCGAACAAATACTTTTGTAAACAAATTCTCTAACCTTTCTCCTCTTGTTACTCAGACGTTGTAGAGTTCGTACTGGAATTCTACTTGGTTCACGATCACGTCTAAAATTACGATGACGCTTCTGAAGATGCTTTTTATCAAGAGTAAGATTTGATAGCTCATTTGGTATAACATGATTCTCGATAGGTTCACTCATAAATGTTCGCTCGTAAATTGATCTCTCGTAAGGCATGCGGACTGACAATGACCAGTTCCGAACATGCTCAACGTCCTTTCGCGTGGACCTACCGCGAACGGCGTGTTCGTTTCTATGTGATTTCAGCTCCTTTGAAGTCATGGAATCCGTGCTACAATAAACTTTCAAACAACTTCTGCTTTCCATGTGCTCAGCGATGTGCAGAGCGCTGAGCGACCGCTCACCTACTCGACGCATGCGCTTTAAAGCCCAGACGGCGATTTGTGACTGAACTTGGAAAAAAATAATGCCGAAATTACAACTCGGCTAGCCCGAGTAATTAGTGAGCGGGTTACTCCAAAGCACCTTGTAATTTTAATGTTTGCTTATAGATAAGATTAGATAAAGCCTTTTGTTACACCTCTTGGTACTAATTGGGGTCCCGGAGGGTCAATTATTTCCATATACGATTCTGAAAAGAATCTAGTCTCGGACCATTTGCGGTTGCAAACTGGCATGTTAATAATATTGTTCATAACATTATGTTTCGAATTTATGGTGGGAGACGATATTTCTCCCAGTTAGATCACCTTTGCACTTTTGCGCGTTTTGTGGAAAAATTCATTCATTTCCGTAGTATTGTACTGTATGTGAATGTTGAAATCGATGCTGACTGGCATAAAGCCTTTATAGAACAGTACAATGAATAAAGCAAAATAGTCTAGGACCAGGGAATATAGCTAAGTGAGAATATGTTCTTCATAAATCAAAGGTGCGATCTTTCTGCAATTCCAGACATTACTAATAGGCCTTTTTTGCAACAAACGGTCACATGGTACAAAATCCGCCATGCTGGAGGGCAAGCTTATTATTATTCCCGCACTGGGACATCCAAAACAAAGAAACGTCAAGCTTGACTGACTGAGGTCGCTTTGTTTGGCTGTCCCAGTGCGGGAATAATAATAAGCTTGCCCTCCAGTCTGGCGGATTTTGTAGATTGTACCATGTGACCCTTGTTGCAAAAGGCCTATATGTTGAATTATCCGTTTAAGCAGAAAAACATCTACAACAATGACAAACCTGGTACTTCTTAATGTAAAATGCTTTATTCTTTGTTTATAGGAGTTAATTTTTTTATATGAATTTCAATAGCCGAGGTATTTTAACTGCTATTAGACAATCAACTCTTTAACTGAAAAATGAATACACTAGTAAGGGCTTCTCGTCGTCTCTCTTAGGGGTGTAAATTTCGGATTTTGGTCTCACTTAGAGTGTTCTGGGCAAAACACCATTATATTTAGCTGTGAAAGTCTCGTTTAGGGTTGCACGCGAGGAAATATAACAAATACATATTAATATGTATACTCTTAATTCGTTTGATTTACTCGATTCATATAATCAAAATTTTCGTGGTCTCTTTTAGGGGTGAAAAAAAGCTTGGGCCACGCCCAGATCGGCCTAGTGATCTGATTAGTGTTTTCAGCACCTAAGAATTCTAATTCTTCTGTTTCATAAGACTGGCATAATTCTAATTATTATTGTCCTCACTGTAATATTCGCTTTGATAAAAAGTTTTAAAAAAGGATAAGAACCGAACGTTTTCGACTTGACTAAGTCATCTTCAGGGCTAAGAAGGAAACTGTCCGCATGCACCCTGTTTACATTTTTGGTTATTTCCGATGGAAACAGTTTTAAAAGGAATGGGTTGCCTAGCAGGTTTAGAAAAAGTGTGTTAGAAACATACCGTATACAGGAAGACTTGGAACGGCAGGAACAACTATGTACCATATTTATCATTGAAATCAGATAGCACGTCAAATACAACTGTCTCCAAATTAATTTTAATCAGCAAATGGCCATTCCCAATACTAATATACGTGCACGAGCCAATCAACTGGCCTGGAAACTGGAATGCAGTGTAGAGTGGTTTGAGGCACAATGTTTTATAAAATCTATATGGGCAATGTCGGCATATCACTTCCACCTGATGTCATACTGAATGACAGACCATCAAGAGCTCCAAACTGCTGTCCTTTCAAACAAGTGAAAGTGAATAATGATATTTATAAATATTCTTTTTATCCGAGGACAATTGCTTTATGGAACAATATACCTCTGAGCTTCGCAAATATTGATAACCTAGACACATTTAAATCAAATGCTCTCTCATTTATTAGGTCGGATTAGTTCATACAAATTTTATATTACATTATTTATATTACCTTGTTTTTATCTAAGTTTTTATTACCTTATTTATTGTTATTTTATCCTACGTTTTATGTAAATTATTTATTATTCTGTAACTATTCCTCCTAGTATAGTTATTACTGTTTTAGGAGTACCATGATTAAAGATTAAAGATTAAAGAGGCGTCTATCCTACCAGAACTGGTTTGAAGATGACCTCTAAAAACGCAACCAGCAACTTGAAATGGGCATTGAGATCCCAGAATCGGGAAGCATACATCAAGCTTGGTAAAATCTGGACAAACAGTCACTTTACCATCCGTCCTAGGACGGCATCTTCAATTCTAGTGTCACTATGGTGTTGTCAGTTGTATAGATGTGAAACTTGAGGATGACTTGAACGGAGAAAAAGAAGCTGGAACCCTCCCTACACAAGAGCCTTGGACGGATAGTAAGAGCTACAAGACACAAATGAGGAGACCTAAAGAAGAGCAGGGGTGGAGATGACAAGCGAACACGTTGAAAGGAGAAGGTGCACATGACTAGGGCAACTTCTTAGGGCATGTACCACCATTCGTGCAGCACGAATGTTGCGGCAATTTGTCCCTCGACCTGCTGCTGCACTGAACAAGGCCCGCGCAGCAAGATTTTTAATGGAGGGGGTGGGGGACTGAATCGTGAGGGCAAAGCTGGGTGCCTTTCCTTTCCGCATGAAAATAATTAACCAAAAAAGTTCCAGGATACAAATTAAAATAAACGCTTAACGCTTCAAACGCACCTGATGATTTTTGGCGGTTATAAACGAATTGTGTTATGTTTAGGCCCGTAGGCAGTTTTTCTCGGGAGTGTGCGATACAATGAGGCGACGGACCGAACGAGCGCAGGAGAAAATCTCGTGCGTTTTGAAGGCAGTCTGATATGAGAACAGGCAGCCAAAACCGAAATTAAAACGTGGATATTACAAAAAATTGTAGCCCTGCGCGGTCCCTGCTGAACTGAACTGAACTTGCGATCGTTGCAATTGATAGGACATATCGCAGGGACAAATTAAATGCAACAGCGATGCGATGTCTCCTCGTGTAGACGGTTGGGTTTAACATGTTCCTGTAACAGAATTAACTAAAGACGACGGCAACAGCGACCCCGCAGTCAATTACATTTCGGCAAATACAGTTATATTTCCTATTTTTTGCGTTATATTATTATAAAAAATAATCCCGCACGTAGAGAACGATTCCTACGATTGTCACCCCATCTCCTTCCGCTCTCTCTCTCTCTCTCCACATTCCTCCGTCAGGTTATTCGGGGTCTTCCCGGTCTTCTTTTCCCTTCTGGTGCCCAGGTCAGTTTAGTTCGGGCGATGTCATTGCTAACTCACCTCCGGATGTGCCCAATCCAGCTCCATCTCCGTCTCTTTATCTCTACAGCTAGTGGCAATGTGTTGTTCCGATTGTACAGTTCCTTGTTTGAGATTTGGTTTGGCCAGAAGACTCCGAGTTGCGCTTCCTGTGAAAAGTATCCAGTTTGTTCATGTCTGGTGCCGTGGTTCTCCGCGCATCTTTGCCCCATACACATTAATGTTAGGAATGCGCAGCTTTGTTTAAGAACTGTACTAGTACTTTGATGTTTTCTATAGGGGCTTCGTTTGCTGTCTGCCTCCGTACTGCCTTGCTTGTCTAACATTGCTCGGAGATACGACAGGATTCGTACAGATCATGGAAAACCTGGAGAGTCATGGAATTTTAGAATTTCATTTTCCAGGCCTGGAAAGTCATGGAAAATTATGTTTATTTAAAAAGTACAAAATCAGTTAGGTTTTTTGCGAATAAAATCATAAAAACATAACCAAAATGAAAGATGATTTCCCAGAAAATTTTCAAATTCCGGTCATGGAAAACTTGGACAAGTCATGGAAACGTTATGGAAAGTCATGGAATTTCAAAATCTCAAAAGGGTACGAACCCTGTTACCGGGAATGCTTCAGCATGTTCTAGTTCATTGCCGCCGCAAGTGAGGTCCGCTTCTTTTACCCAGCGTGTTTCTCATGCCCCAGATAATTACAATTACGAAGATGGGCTTCACGCCCCTTCTCACCTCGAACCAGTCTGGTGTTTTTCTACCTTCAAGGATGCAGCTTGAGCTCTGATCGTACAGGTTTCTGATGATGTTGATGTACATACTATGAATTCCATACTCTTGCATGATGACCGCTCTAATAGATGTGCCTGGTATATTGGGTTGCTTTTTTAGCCATTCTGGTAGCATTCACTTCAAAAATTTTCCGTGGAAGCACGCCCCCCTGATCCCCCTAAATGACCTGTGGCGCGCGCTACATTAGGCCCCCAATCGCAAGTTACAATTAAAAGGAAATAAAATAGAGAAGTTGGCATGCCCGCAGCTAGCTAAGGCTAATCTAGGCGGGAATGCCTTATCGAAATAAATTCAAGAAAAAGGAAATAGACTATAATACAATGTAATAATAGTTGTCCAGTTTTGTACTCTACTGAAGCTGCAAAAGGATTGATATCATTGTGATACTAGCTGTCAGGAGCTTTAGATCCCATCTTGAAAAGGTCAGGCTGGCTTTTTCAAGTTCTGCTAAAACCCAAATACAGTTTTCCCCTTCCTTAAACAATTCACTTGATATCTTCCTCTTGATGTTCCAGGCGCATTCTTGTATGGACGAAAGTTTGTAGTCATAATGTTAGTGCTGTTTTAACAAGAAGTCCAAAAAACCTCGTGACAGTGTCCATGGAATGTGCAGCAAACTTGCCGACTCCATGTTACTCAGGAATACGTAAAACCTTGACAACAAAGGGTCGACGCAGAGCATGTGCAATGGCAAGACTCTGTTGGTTGATACGATAGGTATCAGGACTTCGTGAGGGAGATACAATGCAATCGGTAATTCTGAAGTGATTGCTCATTCCTTGATTTAGTCACAGTTTGGTGGATCGAGAACCAAAGCAGAAACGACGCAACGGAGTCCAAAACTTGTCAACACGCTCTGGCCTGCATGGTGTCTGAGATACTGATATGCTGGGATTCGTACCAGACTTATAGCTGGACATGGGAAGGAACCATATTTATTGAATTAATGACAAGCCATGTGGATATTTGGCACAATAGGACTGCAGGCCAGCTAGTAGGAGCAGAAGAGCCAATTCATCTGATTCAATTGTTACCCATTTGCGTCGATAACCAGATTATGAGGGCATGCAGTCAGAGAGAAGAGTTAAAATGGCCTTCCACAAGTAGTGTAGTACGGTCAACACTCAAGCTATTCTTAGAGTGGTCTCCTAAACCACAATGAAAAAGATGCTATTGACGGGAAAGGTCCAAGAACCAGATCTAGATTGGGGTCTAGTCCAGATTTTGTGATGATATCAGTGAGAATATACTATGTTGTGCTGGCTTAATAATTAGTAAGTTAGACTCCAGGCATTGCGGGATCAGATGGTCCGATTGGATGGCCGTGGAGTCACTCTGTTGTGTTGCTGATGACTCTCTCCATCCAAGGTAACCTGAAAAAATACTGGGGAGGGAGGTATCTGCCATGAACTAGCATCCCACCTAGGTGAGCAGGGACACTAGCAGGTGTTTCGTGCCCTGGAAATCAGACCTACCGCTGGCCTGATAAGTGACCTTAGCGTCTGTTTTCATAAAAAGCTAGGTTTCAAACTGTAAGTTATCTGTTAATGAAAAGGAGTAGTTATATCAAAGAACAGCAGAAGTTTTATCTATTTATTAATTAAGGGAACGTACCGGCACGATACTGTGGGACGGTCAGGCTTGACATAGTTTCAGTCTTTTACTCGCACACGACGTGCGCATGCAATATTGCACTTTATTGGTTTTCGTGCTTGACAAACTCCTCGGTCAAAAGTCACGATCAATTGCACGAGACCAGCCTGTTGATTGCATATCGAACTCGGAGCCATAAATCTGATAAGCTAATTAGCAGACAAGTAGTCTGTATAGCAAAATATGGAAGAATTCTTGACTTGTCAAAACACACTCTTTACTTTTGTTTTCATGCACGAGGGATGCATAGCCTGCTTAGGGCACATGCTTAGATGGACTAAAAATAAAGTTGATATTTGACTTAGTTATGGATCTTCTAAGTTGAGTGCATTGGGGTAAAACGTTAGAAGTATCATAAAACCCAGCGGATTTTCAGTACAATCTACAGATTTATGCTTACGTATTTCAACAGAAATATTAAAGTTAAGTGAGTTTCAATGGTCATTAATCATCAGGTGCTGTCAGACTTGAAGCGTCATGACTTCGAGACACTATATTATCGATATATATAGATGATACTGAAGAGGTCAGTTACATGAGGTGGCAAATTGTAGTCATGCAGTCTGCGATTGGAGACACCTTTTATCTTATACTTTGAAAGCCGCTTTCAATGTGACTACACTTTTTAGCCACGTGCAAATTTAACGGAAATCCAAACATCTAGAACTCATGCGGTACGCATTCTTCAAGGCACTCGACGTTTTTATTTACATATATATATATATTTTTTTTTAACAGCGAAGGTGTTTCACCACTTCATTTAGTCGAATGTCAAGTATACCAGCTACACAATAAGGCAGTCAAACAGCAATTTCCCCACAAAAGTTAACATAACCTGAGTCACACAAACATACGTTTTAATTGTCGGCTTATACGCTACCGTGATGTGGCATATTTCTTCGATATCGATTGCCTAATGATCCTCGATCCACATCACTTGAGAAACGAGAATCGGTACTGGTTCCATTAGTTCAAGAGGCTTAAGAGTCTAAGCACAATATCAATTGAAATATTGAGATTTTTGCCGTCGCGTGCGTGGTGACTAACGTAAAAGCTATCTGCTAAACAATTACAACCACAACCGAGACAAAAACGTTCAGAGCAAGGATGGACTGATCAAACTGAACGTGTTTTATCTTAATCTTGGCGTATCTGCTCGGAAAGGGAAGCTTCCGTGACTCTCTAAAACTGTTCTGCACTTGTTCCTAACCTCGATAAGGACGCCTTCGGGCGATTGAAACCAAGGAGCTAAAAATATCGTTAGGCTGAAACCACCACACGGGTTGCAGAGCAACGAAAATCATCCATTACCACGAAAAACCTACTATTGTAAAGAAGCAAAGTAACAAACGTTCACAATGGTGATAAAAAACCAATTGGCAAGAATTGACGACAAATAGAAACGCTTTGAGAACGTTTGCGTGAGAGGTAGTTTGCTGTGATGACGCACATCCTTGAAGCTCTCATTCATCCATACAACCTTGTCTCGATAGCAAAACTGTCAAAATATCGCCTCTTTCCTAAATTTGCAAACAGTCGTCGGGCGGTCATCACGCTATGCGCTTATCATACCCTAAAATAGCAATCAAAAACGTCAGTGTGTTTAACTTTCAAGATCACTTTCTTCCAGCACGGTGCTGTTATATTTAATGTGTTCCTTGACGTTAAGGACCGGATTTTCAAGTTCTTTTAACTTAAGTGTAAAAGTTTGATTACAAACGGATGTGCGCTCGAGTACCCGAAGCAGTTTTCCATGCAAATTAGCCGAGCACACGTGGATAGCCTGGGGCAAAGTTTTCGTGTGCTGTAAAACACAAGGCTTTTAACTTCCTGCTATAAATATGCGTGATAAACTCAAAGAGTCATCCATCTGTAGTTTGGTCATTTTTGCTGGCAGTGATCTTTGGGCCTTGACACAGCATGTCGAGCCGGATTCGGCTTCTTAAAGGCTTTGGAAAAAATGCTACTACTTAGAGCCATCGGCTGTAGTGAGTCACAGGCCGAATTCAGTCGGCAGGTACAACTTAGCTTGCGTATTTTCATTGGAGCAAACCAAACATGCTCTTCATTGGCCTTTTTCACTACGTCATTTGCATTAATACACTCCTGGTTAAAAATAAAATGCAATAGAATTAAACACATGTGGGCAGAGAAACAACAAAACAAAATAAAAACATAACTCTTTATTTATTTCCCGGCGAGAAATTGCAGCGTGATAAGGTGCACTATTTTGACTAGTTGAGTTGCAGGAGGTGGAGCCAGCGTTTTGTTAGTTGTTGATTGGTGGGCAAGGTAGTTTTGTTTGGGAGCCATTAGCGAACAATAGTTAACGGTTTTAACACGGTAAACATATCATCAGTTAACGAAAGTGGTTCGCCTCTCGGGGGTCAACAAAAAACAGATAGCGCTTTCATTTAGGGAGAGATTACATTTTGGAAAAACGCCATCGCCTTTACGAGACAAGAATAATATTGTGTGGCGCTAGACTTCTGTACTGTTATGTACTGATAGGGCTGTATTTGCGCATAACATAACGCCATCTCGACGCTTAAGGATTTTTTTCCACTTGCACCAGCGGCTTTCAGTGCCCTCAATATCAACTGTTATTTAACATACAGCCGGGAAAAAATAGCTCAATGATAGTTGGTTGGCAGTGATGTTTGGCACGGGTGCTGAGCCTTTAATTGCTGTGCTGGGTAAGACCTTTTGTTTCACCAACAGGTGAATATTATGAATTCAAACCTTTGTCTGTGGACAAGAAATGGCAATCCGCAACAGTGATCTCGTGTTCTCTGTGCTCCTGCACTAATATTGACGCACGGATAATTGTTTATTGTAAACTTAGTAGAAACATGGCAACATAAGCCAAGCAAACTTTGGAATATAAATCTCATTTGAGTGTTGGCTGAGCTGAGGCATGTGGAATATTGTGAATACTAATTCTGAAGAATCTTACTAGCAAAAACATTTTCCGGCTAAATATTTAGACGGCCTCTTCTCTTTGGTCAAAATGCAATTACATTGGTAGCTCTATGTTCAGCAGTTTTCCACTGCTTATTCTTGATAGAAATTACTCGAGTCCCTTTCTTCAAGCAATTTAATCACAAAGTGATAAGCTTCGCCTGGATCGCTACATGCCCAAAGACGGAAAATCCACAAAACGAAATTAAAAATGCTTGTGTTGTCCCACCTGCCCTGTACCACACATGCATCTTTAAATGTCATGAACTTAAATAAACCACTATAATACCCACCCGAAAAACACACGTGTGAGCAACAGAAGAGTTACATCTTGCTTTATAACATGTTATAATCTAATAAGATGGAAAATAAACCTCGTTTGTTCAGTACGAGCAACTGGTAGTATAGTGTTTCAGACCGAGACTACGGTGAGGTATTTAAATTTATATTAAATAGTTTAGTTTTTCAGATAGTCTCAGAACTGGCGGGTGCTCTTAATTTTATTTTATCATTTACTGGGGAATCTTGGTGGCGCGTAATAGCTTCAATAACCTCATTCGCAGGCCATTTTAATTCGTTCAGTCTCATTCTTTTTATTTGTGGATATAATTAACAAAAAAACGCAAATGCTTCCTTTTGAATCTGTGTTGCTTTACACCCTGTGTTTTGTTCAAATAAAACGTACAGATCAATTAGTGCGAGAATGAGTCTGATGCAGAGTTCGGTTCACAGCACACAGCGCTACTTTGAACTACACTGTCTGCAGAGCAGGGTAGGTGCGGCTCTTTCATGGCTACTAAATATAAAGCTTTTAAAACAGAAACACAGGGATTTGCACAACAGCAGCTTGCACTGTTATTCATAAGGATAAAACATCACTCGTTTTATGTTATAAATGTTGGGTTCCGGTGGTGAATTTCTGGCGTCCATTGTGCTTTTACTAAACAATGTGCTACGTCCGAGTGCTGTACGATTTGAACGAAGTTAGTATTAAATACAGGAAGAAAAACTCCACCTCGGCTTTTGATCAGGTGTTAAACACTGAATTAGAAGGCGGGAATCTTAGCGTGGAACGGCTTTTCATTACTTAGTAAAGTAGAGAAGAATCAAAAGAGAAATATTGAGAAAATTGTTTGCCCTGACTGTTCTTTTCCGGTGCGCGATGCTTTGAGTGAGAAGGGCGCGAAAGGTTCAACAAAGTCTTAATCCCACGATACTAGAAAGATTTCAATGGATTTGATTGTTAACGCACTGCTTCGACTTCAGGGCTTTTAGCATTGGTTTGAGTCGTTGTTCCTTCTTTTGTTTTATTATCTGTTATTTTCTCACCTATTGTTAGAACCTTTCACGTTTGTCCCAATTTAACGCCTCCCTTTTACGAGCTTTTCAAAAGGACCTAAGTAGTTCAAATTTGCACTTTTGTTTCATGTCAACTCCGGTTCAATCCAGCAGCAATGATTAGCAGAATCTCAGGCGAGCTGTAAAAACCACTCCGTGTCTCGCTCAATATCGAATTAGAAATTCCCTGAGGTAGATATTCAGCTCATAAAGTAGCACATTGATTTGGCATAATCGCGCTGAATTGCTAAGAGGGGCAATGAACGGAGGTGGAGTACAATTACAAATCTGTAATTTTCGCTGTCGTTTTGCCACCCACGGAATGTTAATTTTTTGCTTGAGGAGGAGGCCGAACAGTGAACTCGTATTCCATGTTTTAAGACTTACCCGGGATCTCATTGATCTAAATATTACTACAATTCTTGTGGTCTCAACTCTAATTGCTCAGCAAATATTGACACACAAAATTTTATTGAGTCTTTACATAACATACACAAATAGAGGGATTGTTTCGAAGGACATGAACCTGCCAAAAATGTGTACCGTTTAGAAATTAAATACTTGTGTTGATCTTTTGAAGCGATTTGAAACTTATCTGATGTAAATAACGGCGTTCCCTTCGCGAGGGTTGTTGTCTGTAAGAACATTTCTTGCATAAATAGTCTCTCAAGTTTTGGAAACGAAATGTTAAAATTATGATTGCGAGATGGAAATACGGTTAAACGAAAATGATATTTACATCTCACTTCTTTTTATAATTTTTGTTTCTATGTACAGAGGAACGCGGACGAGCTAGCCCTTTATTGTTTCGTGACCTCACACGGACGTCTTCAAAGAGAGCAACGATTCACTTCCGAACTAACTTGCTAATGAGAAACTTGTCAACCTTCTATGCTGAATATTCATTCATTTCTTGCTAAATACATTATTGAAAATCAACTTAATATAATTGCATCTCTTAATAAAATCTCTCTCTCCCTTTATATGACCAAGGAAATATTTTTCTTTATCCTGACGCTAGAAGTGTTTTTTAAATGTCAGAGAAGAATGCGTTCGACTCTTGAAATACACTGAATTTCAGTCATGAATTGTGAACGAATTATTGAGTTCGCGTGGAAACGTTCTTAACTTTGGTGGCTTCGATAGCCCACCAAACAGCTTGGAATTGTAGCATTGTCCAAGGGTGTTTGCGATTTTATAGATGTTGTATTCAAGGGCTGTGATACTGGATTAGGAATGTGTAGATCTTGAACCGGAGCTGCGCTTGAGTTTTGTGAACCGGTGGGAGGCTTTGTGCTTTTGCTCATCGCTTGAGAGTTCTTTTTCCATTTCATGCGCCGGTTTTGAAACCAAATTTTGACTTGCCTTTCGGTGAGATTTAACTGAGATGCCATTTCGGCTCTTCTTTCCTTAGTAAGAAAATGATTAAAGTGGAATTCCTTCTCTAGTTCCAGTAACTGCTTGCGAGTGTAGGCTGTTCTTTTGCGTTTTCCCTCCGAAGCCCCTCTGCTATTCCAAGCTGCGTTTCCTGTAGGAAGCAATACACATAGCAAAGTATTATAAAGGAGGAAACGCAGAAGCAAACCTTCTCAAAAATAGGCGCAATCTTCATGTTAAATCACAGTTAAATGCTGGCTAATGGCGATCGCTTATTAAGTACAGTTTTATGGCGCGTCAAGTATCGTCAGCAGTTAAATATCGCGGCGCTAGGAGCCTGTAAATATCGTCCGTGCGGTCACAGTACGTCGTTCGAGGACAAATTTTCAACAATTAGTCAAACTAATGCCAAATTAATGCTTGTAAACCGCATAAGTTGTTTGTTATGTGACAAACATTTCACAGAGTCAGAATTGAACGCAGGAGCTGCAGTGAAGAGCAAAAAGCATAGTTTGCGCGAGTGAGCGTGTGTAGCTCGTAAAAGGAAGTCTTGGTGTACTAACCTGCCGCAGTGGAGTTGTGCCACCAGTTTTCCGCTGAAGAGGTACTTTTCAGCCAAGCGTATTGATGGAAGGAGCAGTTCTGTCCCGCTTCTTGAGGCGAGTAGTATCCCTGATGATCAATAGGAATCGTGTTTGCGTTCTGGCCTGAGATCGGCGGGTTCGCGTACGAGGACGGCTCCGCGCTGTATCCATTCACTTGACCGAGGCTTCCCTGAGGCATGGGTGACATATAATTCGGCAGTGGCGATTGATTATAATAATTTGGTGACTGCATTCGACAAGGAGTGTAGGGAAAATCTAACGGTTGAGCATGAGAGCCTGTGTCTTTTCCTTGCAAGTTGCTGCCGAAATAGGAATAATTTTGCGACTGCATCGCTCCGGTTGTCATCGTTGCGCGTATGAAAAGATAAGCCTCTGGGTTGAGTGCGCCGAGGGTATTTATAAATTTGTTTTTTGTATTATAAATAATGTAGAACGCCAGACAAGCGTGACGTATGTCACCTGGGTTGAAACGTCTTGTAAACGCATTATTAAGTATTGAATAGGCCTTAATTAACGTAAAAGCCTCAATACTGTGCCTTGTGTGAGAATGGGCGGTTTTAGGAAATTTGAGTGCCAGCTTTTAGGAAATATAAAATATAGAAAGACCTCGCGTAGAATTAAAGTGAAAACCGCGTCGGTAGATTTTTGCACCTGATGCAATGAAATTCGCACGATTGTTTTCCGAACCTTTTGTCAGGTCAAAGAACGCGGTAAACAAAAAAGGAAATATTCGGGTTTTTTTAATTTTGTCGCATGTAGAATTACAAAACATCAACCCAAATTTTTATTTGAATGGAGCTCGTATCGATTGCCCTGTAAGTGAATGACAAGAGTAGAAATGCAAACTGACAACATTTATCATTTAAGACTTCGGTGTTGATGCTTCATTCGAAAAACTCGGCATTTCGTTGTAGTTTTACAAATACTGAATAAACAATCCCTTATTAATAGAATCTTGCTGAGATTTTAAATTGTCTAGCGACTGGTGCGGCGTTTTGTTCTCGGACGAGTACTTCCTGCGTTTAACATCTGGTTCGCGTAAACATTTAGAAGTTCGGAACGTTTTATACCCCTAGCTGGCGGGCTTTCCGGAAGCATCACACGCTTTGTTATCAAACGAAACGCACAATTTCCACTGAGTTAAGTCGATTGAAGGCGCAAATTTTTTAAGCTTTCTCATAAACGAGTATTTTGCTGATTGCAAACTGCTTCAGCGAAGATAACCGGTGTTGAAATTTTTAATGCTTTTTCTAAAGGGTCTTGCATTTTGGTCCAAGACTACTGGTGAATTTGGCAGTCGATAAAGTACTCGAGATAAGAAATTATAGGTCGGAGTGCTAACAGCTGTGAGTTTATGGTAAGCATGGTTTGGTGATAAAAGTAAACTCGTAAAATCGAGTTTGGCCTGTGTGCTAATGAACGTTCACTTGTCGAATTCAACATAATTTTGTTGTGATTTGTTTGGAGGTGTTAACAAAGGCCTCCCATTCCATATAAGAATAAAAGCGCCTAACAATGAACCCTATATTAGACTAATGAAAATCCCTTCCTGAATGAAAAGTGAAAACAAGATGAAAATGTAACCTTGACAGTAAGATGAAAAGCTAAGACCATTCAGCTCGTGATTTAACGCTGAATACATCCATTTAGCTCTTTGCCGAGCCATCAAATGACTCATCCTCGTTTTACTTTAACACGAAGTCTTAATTGATTATACAATATGGCGATAGCATTCTCCTTACTGCCTCAAACATAAAAATCAAAACGCCCAACACTATATTTCTACCGTTCTTTATTTTACTCAAACAAGACATCCGGACTGAAAAGTAAACAGTTATGTGTCATGTCCTTAATTTATAACACAGTTTGGATAATAAAACTATAAATCTCTTTAAATTTCTTGTTAATACTCACATTCTTCCTGTAAGGTTTTATTTGCCCTTGAGAAGTGTCACTTTGCCCGCGTGCTGAACTCAGCACATGTACAACAAAGTGTAGAGATTGAAATTTTATCGAGTCGATAGTAATTTGTCGGACGCTCTTTTAGCAAAATAACAAACAGAGACAGGTGTTGTGGAAAACGGTCATTTTATTTATTGCGAACTCCTTGCAGCAATTTTCATATTTTGTAATTTATCGTTATAAGATTGATCGACCACTGTCACTAACAAGGCACGATGCGAGAACTGTTTTAAATCCCCGACTATAAATATATTCTTAAGATTTTATCTGATATTAATGTCGTACTATAAGAAAACCGGCTTCTTTCCGATCAGTGATTTTGATAGCGAAATATCAGGTCTCGCCTGTAAGGCTTTTGAGGTTGATAGTGTTGTTTCCTTGTGTAGCTCTTTGTCAAAGAAAAAGAAACCAGCGCTTCAATTTGGTGCTAAAATTCTTTTCAATTTATACCGTGACGGAAATGCTATGGCATATCAAGGTCCAAAAGAGAAGCTACATGATTTCAATATAAGCAGTTCTGTTGCCGCACTTACCATTCAACATCTCCTCCCCCCAATTGAACAAACAATACACTTAGCAAATATCGGGTTTTTGTTAAGCAAATTTATCTCTCTAAGCATTTGCCTTTAAAAATATCTTAACCGAGTTTCTAAATCTAACACTCCGAAAAAATATTATCCTAAGGTAATTCAACTATCTTAGTTTTCAGCCGACAGACTATTCTTTATAAAGAACTGTTTCTCTGGCGAGTTTACTCGGAGGGGGCATGTTGAACTTGCTTTCGTTTATATGCATATACAGAAACGTTCATGAAATAAAGTTCTTTGTTATTGCGATAGATTTAGGCAAGAAGAGGTATTGGGAGTGTTTAGTTTTGTAAAAATACTCTCAAAAGTTAGTTATGGTTATGTTTATGAAACTTTGGACAGCAATAGAAATTGATATGAAAACGGTTCAGGCTATTTTTGTACTTTGTCCGAAGAACCGAGTAACATAAGTTGATGTATAGTACTTGAATATGCCTTTTGTTGGAGACAGGGATTCGTGTGAAAACAGTTACTAAAGGCTGAATTTAACAAGTTTCTATGGCGCTAACGGCCTGCAAACATAGCACGAGATGATAACGAGATATGGAGGCTCACAAAATGGTTATGGTTATTACTTAGGTTTTCCTTCATAACTCTACATTTTGCAGTCACAAATCCAGAAACAAAAGCATGCCAGGGCAATAAAACTATATTTGTGTCGCGAAAGGCCATCTCTTGAAGACCTCCATAAACCAAGCAAATTAAATCTTAACCGTTACAACCATGGCAGAAAATCTATATGCAAAATGAAAAGTCACTTTTCGATATTTTTATCCTACGTTGGCAAAATCTTGAATGCCGTTTTGCTATTTATTCCACTTCTATCAAAGATGTTTATATACCTCAAACGGCAGTTTTCGTAATTCATTTACTTTAGATCGAACCGCTACTTAGGGTTTCAGTTTTAATTTTTCACATATCCTACTGCGCCTATACTTTCAATTTGCTTTTAATTTTACTTTTCAACTGGCTACGCCGCCAACTTTTGCGAAACGAAAAAGATAACCGATCTAAAATGCTTAACCTGCTGTTGAATATTGTTCGTTTTTAATACCACGACTAAATTAATGAGCAGCTTCACTAACAACCTTAAACCCTGTAAATTAAATAGTAGTACCTTGTTATTGGATACTCCAATTTACTTCATGGTGCTCTTACTTATATGTTAATATAGCACACTTCATGCATATGAATTACCTAACAACTTTATACACAACTCTAGAAAAGGAACATTTAAACAAGACGGGGTGATTTACTTTACAAAATTTATCCTGCGATGCGTTTGATATTTAAACATTAAGTTGACTTGACTTGACCTTTTTTCGAAAGTTCACCGCCCTGCCAGAGTGTTTTGAAGTTTAGAGATTGGAAGAGGCGTCTGGTCAAGGATTTTATTTCATTGTTCCTTGAAGTAACAGTTCAAAGCGAGAATTTTTAACACAACAATCAATGTTATGTGTTTAAAACTAAATAATATAATTATTGTTCTTTTTAAAAAACTGCAATATGTACTTTCCACATTAATTTACTGAGTAAAACCGGCTAGTCGTTAAAAAGCTATCACTTTTTAGGCGCTTCAATCAGACGTCTTCTTTTATTAAACAAAAAATCTGGGAAACTCTTGCCGACTGATTTCTTACCACTTATAATTAAGCTCAGAGTTCGTTACTTTACAGCTTTTAACTGCTATTGCATGTAAATCCTATAAAGCCACCGACGAAGACATTTAAAAGCCAAAGAAACAACGAAGTTCGCGATTTAATTGGTGGCTATTCATTCAATTTAATATTCCTTGAAGCTTTGCATATGGTGTCCTTTACAACAGTTTGACTTTCGCTTTACTTAATTATAGTGTTTCTCATCTCGCTCTCGCTGTGTTTAACTCTTTCACTCCGTGAGCGGCAAACCTCCAGTCAATTAAACTGGTTGGAACGTTTGAATCTGTGGATAATATCTCAGTATGTAACCATTCAAATAAAAGCTGTTGAGTGGTATTTTCATACGGTAGTACTGTTTGTTGCGCTGTGATCTTTACGTTTTAAAATCTCGTGTACGAGAGCCCGATATGCGGCTGTTCAAATGAAACCTTTTCAACAGTTCTTTTATGTGCTTTTTTTTTGATCTGTTACATTTTTGTTCAATTTTTGAACTTGGTAGCAAAAGAGTAAAGTAATTTGGCCAGCAACGTATCGTTAACTTTCACTTTCAGTTTCATGTGAAATACTCTGCAGTAGTGTTTCTTGTCTAACGATTTAATTGCCAAAATAATTTCACCAACGCAATTTGACGATATTCAATAGAACTTAGTCATAACTCCGAACATAGGTGACACGTTAGTGATAACAACTTGGTGCGAGTCCTGGCTTTATGGCCATCAAACTACCAAACTTCGATAAAACGTAGTCTGCGAAAATGAAAGCAATTGTTGTTATATAATTTTATAATGATCATCCAAAAGAGCAGTAAAATTTATGAAAGTATATCCAGTAAAATATATTTTATCCGCTTTTGGACATATAAATACAATATTTTATTAAATCCATTGATAACCAAGCTCTATGAATATAAAACTATAAAATTGATCTTAAATTTTTACTGCTTTGTTTTCTATGATAAGGATTTAGTTTCTGAACTAAATTGATCGCCTAAAGTTCAGCATTTGTTCCAAAAAGCACAAACAATCTCCTTTCTCTGAAATTTTGTTTAGTAACAACGAGTAAAAGTTTTCAGTTAACGTTTATCCGTTTGATATATAGCTTACAAGTATACACCAACTAAAGCTAGACTGCTAAGTACTCTAAGACCTTTGTTGAAACATATCGTCCAATTTAGTTTTCCACAAGCAAATCGATAGAGTTTTCAAATCAAGCAAATAGCATCAAAGATAAAAACTATTTTTTAGCAATTTAAACGAAGCAATTCTTAATTTTTTTAATTGTGGTTTTTCTCTTCGGTCGTAAATTACTGTTAGACGTTTTCGCAAAGGGAAAAATGATTTATAACTGCACTTTTGAAACCCAGGAATTACAGCTCTATAAAATGGCAGTTAACGACAGCGGTTTCCAAACATCGCAGTATTAATGAACGTTTTATTGCGTCTCAATTTAATGCCTACTCTGACATTAAACGGCACACCGACTGTTTAACTGCCCCTTATCTTTTTTTACCTTTCATATTCTAATTGATCGATGGCTTTTTATTCTTCCTCCTCGAGGCAGCTGCGAGCGTAGGTTTAATTAAAAGAAATCAATCTCTCTTTCGGTTGTCTTTCGAAGCATTGTTTGAGCAAACCGATTGCTGTTTTTTACGACACTTATTTATTTTATCCCCTTCAGGTATTCTAATAAAATCGGTACTTTTCTTTCACTTCCTGTGGCCTCGGGTATTCCATTCGTATATCCAAAATTAATCTTTTTTTTTTCTTGAAATTGCGTTTTTTGCCTTATCTTTTATGTCAAGTCCTAATTAAATGTCAGTCCGCGAGAGTGCTTACTTAGCCAAGAGTAAAAATTAGGAAACGCTGGCTTTGTTGACAACTAAGAGCCACTGTTTTGTCTTTTTGAAATGTTAAATGTTAAAAAAATGTTTTAAAAATGTTAAATGTTAAATAACTGAGGAGACGACTGAAAAATGATAAATCCTCGCCTAACAGGAAAACTAAAAGTCTGGTTGTTTAAGAAATTGACGTACTCAGTTACATGACTTGATTGTTCATTGCAAAAAAATACAAAATAAAATATTGCTGGGAAAAAATTTAGAATGTTATACTTAAAATTATTGTCTTTGTGTTATAGTTGGATTGCATTAGCCTAACAGCTTGTAAGACTTCCACGAGGGAAGACACTAGTCCCAATACCTGTACTAAATTTATAAAAACATATACTGAGTTAAAATTTAAAATTCCTAAATTTGTTACGTTATGGAAGAACTTTATCTGGTAGTATGAACGTAATCTCGTTAAACCCATGTCAGGTGCGAATAAAGCAAATCACAAACTTGAACTGACAGTTGGATTATATAAGCAAATGATTTGAAAACATTCTTAGTTTTAAGTTTCGAATCGAGTCGATTTTTTTGCAATAGACAGCGCTAAAAATTTTTAGTTATGCAGTGATTTAGTGCCAGCGAAGAGAAAAGTAAAGTACCCTATCATAAAAATGAATTTGCAAATATTTTAACTTAACAAAACATACTGAAGCCAACGAATTAGAACTTCACTTTCACACCCTGAAAAGCAAAATTGCAATTAAGTAATTTTAAAGGGGCAGCTGAATTGATGTTTATTTTGCTTATACTACTAACTTAACAAATGTATTATAGAAGGTTAAGCGAGAACAGGGGTATTAAAAGTAGCAACCCGCCAGATCAAATTCTTGACACACTCCGGCGATTCACATTTCTTCTCTTCGTATACTAACAAAAGCTCATAAAAAGTACGGAAACAAAAACTAAAGTCTTGCTATTGTTATGCAAGTGATGGCAGTACACCAGCGCTGGAAATTGTTAACTATTCTCTTTTTTTCTCCTACTACCGTACAAGTAAGTAGTAATAAATTCTGAGAAAATAAATCTAGAAAGAACACTCACAAACTGTTTAACACATTGAAAACTCTATATGTTTGTGCTGTCGACAAATTAGCGACCAATATATTTTTTATCAAAAAGAAAAGTTGAAACCTTCACATCTGTCTTTTATGGAAGTCTTTCTTTAGATTCCTCTTCACATATCGCTAAATAAAAAAAGCTAAGACAAATGCTCGGCTTGTTAACAGACAGTAGAATTTTAAATTTGTTAATTTTGACCTGTAAAATATAGTTTTCCTGAAGTCTTTCTTTTGGGCCTTTAGTTAACTGTTTAGGTGAGAAAA
>OX393562.1:6054703-6069703 GCA_947652115.1 Blastomussa wellsi
ATAATGGGTAGTCCACTGAAAAAAAGATGTTACTAAAACGAGGAATGGGGAATGGGGAATGGGGAATGGGAAATATAAATAAGAACTGAAATAGTTTGTTACATGTAATGTGGGGTATTATTGTGCAGACTTTAAAGAACTATAGAAGATTTTATTTAAAAAAAGAGTGCAAAGATTTATTTTCTTCTCATCGCAGTAAGCGGATCAAATGTTGAAGTTTTACTAATACGCACAAACGAAGTTCTCTTTTGTTTTTATCAAATAAAACGTCTTTGCAGCTTAAAATTAAAAGGGAATACATCAAGGTGGGTGAGTTTCAAGCAGTTTTATAACGGATGGCCCTGGCCTCCTTCAATTAAATCAGATCATCAGTGCTGTGAAACAAGTTACAGTAAGTCTTTCCCAGTGGCTCAGTTTGCTCGCATTTGTTTCGATGGAATACAGACACTGATTCAATTTTTCCCGACTTTATATTGGAAAATTGTACTGTTTTCTTTTAGTTCACTGAATCAGTGGAGAAATTCCCAAAGTGATCGAATGATTAAATAAGTGAGAGTTTCGCCGCCTTCTCAAGCCTTCCAATGAATAGACCTTTTTAGCTTCGTTTGTTTGTTGCCCTATTTCAGATCACGTGATGATACCCATAAGACTTGTTGCTTTCAAATTCAAACAAATCCACGCTGAAATGAATGAATAACTTTCAAATGGACAAAGAGTAATTCTTGGGAGAGCATCACATGATCTGAAATGGGCAATTTGCATACGTTGCTAAAAAGGTCTATTAAATCGAGGCCGACAGAGCATTCGGGCTTAAAAAGTACAAGTATTGTATTGTTTTTTATGTCTTTCAGTTCTGCTTCTGTTTCTCAGGCTTTTCTATGGCCATCTTTGATAATTTTAAAGCGAAACTGATCATGAAATGACAAGTGCTGCCTCGCACATGCTATCTGATCGGCCCATCTCGTACGTTTATCGCAGCTATGGTGTTTTTCCACAGCCGCTTTATTTATTTTCAGGGTAATTTTACGGTACAAATGGCCACTATACTTCAAAAACTAAAACTGGCTTTCGACAGCAACAGCACAGGATTAACAGCAAAGAGAAAGCGACAATTCCTGTGTAGGAGAAAACAACGAGGTTAATTTTCTTGGCCGTCCCGCGTTCTGTTTCTCACAAAAGGAAGATATCCAAGGGGAAATAGATTACCCGAATAATATTTTCTCGGAGTACTTAAGTTTGAAATGTGTATTTTACATTTTCTGTAGATGATCTCTGTACGATCTCAAGGCAGTATTTTTTCAAATCCAGTGAAAGGCATTCTAACTTGTCTGTATTTATTGTGTACACCTGTTATTTTTCGCTGTGGCTAAATGACCGGCAGCCCAAACTTTTCATGAAGTTTATTTGCAAATGGAAATACCTTAGCAGCTGCCTTAGCTAGCGCTTCTAAACACTCTACACTATCTGAGATTGTCTCGCTAGTTCTAATCTTCATCACTCCTAAGTTTCAAGTAATCCCATTTTTTGAGAGTATGCCTGACTCTACCCCTCAGGCAATCATAACGGTACACAAGGACTCCTTCACCCGGACGATCACAAAAGACGAACTAATTTATGCCTGCATTATCCACCATCTAACGCATCCCATTTAATTCTGTTTATATTCTTTAATCTTTGGTTCACCCCGCCCGCCCGCTATCATTGGACAACACATCACGTAGTACAAATTCGAGCGATGTGCATCACACAATATACCCCGTCCGATTTGATATACTTCGACCGATTTTATAGAGGAGTGCAAAACAAACGAAAAAGTGATTCATCTATTCAGCTGAAGCCTTGATGAGTATAATCTAATGTAATTTTTACGATTTTAAAGCAAATTCCGACAACTTTTAAAGAAATTGTATTTAATAAACTAGTAATAAACGAAGGTTAGGAAGTGCGGGCGAGGAAGATAGATAACCTTTATAAGTGTGAAAACCTTAAAAATTTACAACGCTCTCCCTACACATTTCACGTCAAGGACGAACAACGCTCTCGCTGCACATTTGAGGTCAAGTGCGAACAGATCGGACGAACAACAATCTCACTACAAGCTTGTCAGGTCATGGACGAACGGATCGGTCAAACATTACTCGCTCCACGCTTGAAGTTAAGAACGAACAGATCGGACGATGCTCTCGCTACTCGCTTGAGATCAAGGACAAAAAGATCGGACGGACAAAACTCTCGCTACTCGCTTGAGGCGGAATGAAGCCGGAAAATGTCATCCAAGGCGACATGAAGAGGAAACGCCCAAGGTTGACACGCTCGATTTAGATTGCATGGCACTGTTGCTATGCGTGGGTTTCACGTGATCCATGGTCCAAGTACGCGTGATCAAATTGCGTTTTTTACATTCCATACATTGTTAGTGGAAGAACAGTCGAAAATAACAAGAATCGAGTCAGGGGCTAACAACATAACTGCCGCGCATGCGTTTGTAATAGCAACGTCGAGATTAGGATTGTGGGCTCCTCTGGTCGCCCGCAATAAAAATCCTTGAGCGTGCTTTACTCTTTTATAAAGCTCACAAGAAAGTGACGGGAGCATGAAAGAAGCGTTTCTCCCAAAACCACACCAATCAAAGTACAAAAGGTGTTTTCTTAAGGCTTGTATTCACTAGCGACGGAGTCAGAGTCATAAGTGCAGTCGCATGCAGGTGTTATGATCAAGTGAAAATCAAACCGTCGAAGTCGTAAGTTCCGATTCCTCTGATGACGCCATTGCTTATCACCTAGTGAAAACTGGATCGTCGGTGTCGCAAGCAGAATGGGAAGAATAAACCAACCTAAATGCTTGAGAACTAGTGTTGTGATTGGTTACTCCTTCCGTTTCTGCTTACTACCTCCGCAATCTAGTTTTCACTTGGTCGTAAGCGTCGGAGCAGGAGCCCATAAGCGGAATCGGACGAAAATCGAATCGTTCTGACTTCTCCAACAATTTTTTGACAGGTTTTTCGGAATTTTAGGTTTAGTTTTGCAATACTTACGTTTCGATTTAAGCGGTCTATGATATGTTTAATCGTGGTCGATAGTCAATTGTGAAACAAACACTCGATTAAAGTCAACATACTCAGTAAAATCACTGGAAAAGTTGTTGACGTGTGTCGCGTGTTCACTCCTCTGAAGGCTAACTTCTACAGTTGTTCAATGGCTAACAAGCATGTCGCACGTGCTCTTTAATCTCCGATTACTCCTATTATCTAACTAGAATAATCGACACAGACACAAAATGCAGTAATAATAACTAGAAGTTGCTAATAGCACGTCAGTGCTATGCAAGATTTATGAAATAGCAATAATACCCAAATGCGACAATTGAAGAAAATAGTAATTAGATGAAACAAAGTAACGTTAACAAGGTAGATAATCAACAAAAGAAGATAACTGTAATAATTTCGCAATAAAATTACGTTTGGCATGAAATCTCCAGTTGAAAAAAGAATTATAAACTTACACTAGGATTGAATTAAAACACTACAGAGCGCGAACAACCCAACACATGGCATTGTCTTTGGTTAGGGAAAGCAAGAAAAGAGCACTTCACTTTTAACACGGAACACCAACCCCTAGGAGCTTTTTAAAACAAGGAATTTGAGTTAAAATAATTTCTCTTTTCAAATTGAAAATTTTTGAGTGCAACAATTTATGCGCACGCGCCTAAGCAGGAACGTTTGATTTTATCTCAGATTTTTACCCCCATTTGCGACTTATTAAAGAGTTTTTCCCAAAACTTCTTCACTCGAATTACAAAATCAATTTTTGAAGAGAGGCACACGGTCCGTCAAATATAATAATTGGCCGCTGATCCTACATACTGCATGTACGCAAAATCATCACCTACGAAAAAACAATACGCCATTTCCGAGTTCCCTTTTCCCTCCGTTTCAAAACGAGTCTAAGTGCGAAACTATTCATATGGAAATGAGCTCGCTTTGCATGAGAATGAAGATGCAGGTAAAACACATTTTCATGAGAATGGTTTCGCACTTAGACTCGTTTTGACACTGAGGCAAAAGAGGACTCGGAAATGGCCTATTGTCGTGTATTGGATCGCTTATAAATCGCCCAATTACAAATCGGTCGGTCACAATTAGTGTTGCTGTGCGCTTAGGCTCGAAGCGAAAAAAACAGTTACGTTGATAGTGGGTTTGAGTCAGTAGCTTTCCCCTTGCTTTTCTGATCTTTTGACTGTATTTTAAAAACCGTTAAAGATTTTCGACTCCATAGTACATAACGAATGTATGTTTGTACCCACCTTTTACATCATTGCAGTGTTGGTTTCCGTGGTGATTTAGATGCCCTGTTTCGCCTATATACTGCTCATTGTCTGACCGAATGCATGTTTGTGGCAACTTTTTACGTCACTGCAATCTTGGTTTACACGGTCTTGCATGACCTATACTGTCGTAATGCCATCGATTCTTTTGTGATGTTGCTTGTCACTCGACATGTGAATTGTCACTGAGATTTATCACTATTTCCTGTACTATAATAGCCTGCAAAGCAGGCGGTTTTTGTGGGGGGAGTGTTCGCGCGCTGGAAATGGTGGCCGGTCTTTCGTGATCGCCGTTTGCGAAGCATTCCCCCACAAAAACCGCCTGCTTTGCAGGCTAGCACTATAATAGCGTGGTGATTGAAGCAACGTGCAAGTAATATTCTTGTACAGGTCCTGATGCAAACCAGACGTGATTTGGGGACCTCCAGCTTAATAGACTAAGCTAAAAACAAAAGTGGGAAACTGCCCTCTTGAATCACTAGTCCCATTGGAGGCAATGGGCGAACTTCTAAAGACGAATTGTACTCCTTCACAATCAACAGGTGTTTGTCCTTTATCACCGTAGCACGAGGAAGGACCCTTGATAAGAGACACTAATTCATATTCTCTGTTTTCCGCTAAACTAACTGGGTGGCTGAAAAATACATTGAAGCCACAATAACCAAAAGTGTCGTCCATTACAGAAACGTAGGATTCTGATTGTTTTACGAGACAACAGCCATCTGTGGTATCTTTAACTTCAGTGGAAACCGTATACTGGCCATCTTTGGAGCCACAATGCAGAACACCGAGCAACTTGATTGGCATGTTGACAGTGACACGGACGCGGTCCGCCTTACACTTCGTGTAACCCCACGTATTGTCCGGAGAAATCTGGAGCATCGGTGAACAGGGGCAATCCTTGGGGCTTTTAAAAATGGTAAAGAAGATTCTAAAATATCATGGAAGTGTTTCATCATGTCACTTATCTCTCTGAATGTAAGAATATCGCTATCAAATACAACGGAGACAAAATCCTTCTGTGACATCAACGGAAACCTAATCGCTTTCACGATCTCCTCTCCCAGAATTCGTCTCTTTACATCCTCCACAAGAGTCATTTCCTTCCTTTCAATTTCCTTAACGGCCCAGCGATCAACAGCTTTAAACAGTTCCACTTCCTTCACTTTCAACCTTTCTCTCTTAACAACAGACTCGACTTGTGATCGCTCAAGTGTACAGAATTCATCTGACGTCACAGCTTCTTCCGTCTGCTTTTCAATTACTTCCCAGCATCGATCCTCTAAATCTTTGACTCCAAATTTCTGAGCATGCGGTAGAATACAAAACACGTTCGATGCTTCCAAGTTGCCTTGCAGGTATTCAGTGCATTTCCTAACGAGTGAAGGCACCATATATTTGTTCGCCAGATACAGCACTTGTATCACATTACTTCCGTTCAACTTCACTTCGTCGCTGTACAAGAAACGAAACAACTCCAACAGACTCACGTAATCAGAGTCAGGCAGTTCAATTGAGTCTGTAGTCTCGGCCATTTGACCATAGAACATGGCAAAGAACACAGGACTGCTGATGGCAAGCACAAACTTGTGAGCTGGGATCACCTTCTTTCTCCCACTCTCCCAAGTCGACACCGGAACAACAAATTCTACATCGCTCAATAACTCATTATTGAAAATAAACGCCGTTCTCTCAACAACAGTCGATCGCTTCGTCTGCCAGTTCTCTTCAACAGCTGCCATTCTTGATCTCTTTTTTGCAACGCTTCGATCGAAGTGCGTAGATAGGTGATTTATGGGGAAATTTATATGTACCCATATCAATCTCGTTCCCAGAGTCAACGGGCACCTCGGTCAACCGCTGACCGAGGAGCCCGTTGACTCTGGGAACGAGATTGTACCCATATCGAGCGTTTTCACGTGACGTCATACAATTCTAAAATCCAAAACCAAAGAGCCACCAAACATTTCATACTCATCAGGCATAAGAGCTGCTAAATTTATATCTGTGTACAACATTTCAGCTCAACAGCGTCCATCGTTTGGAAACTAGCGCAATTTGAATTTCAGAGTTATGGCGGTGCGTGACATACAGTTACGATCATGTATGTCGAAAAACACATGCTGACCTCGCGAGATTTAGCCATTTGAGAAGTTTAAGTATCAGGAAAAGTGTTTATATGAACATTTGTTTGTTCACAACAGGTAACCAGTACACTATTTCCGGCCGCCATGTTGGTGTTCCACTGAGGTACACCAATATGGCGGCTGCATACTGTACTGGGCCCTGTAAATTTGTGCGAGAAATTTCAACGAATATCTGAAGTTTGGAATAATGTACACGCTTGAAACTTGGAGAAGTCTTTTCTTTATTTACATTCTATAATATCGTAGTTTCTTGACTCTATCCGGTCCACTGAATGGTTTTCGATTTATTTTTTTTGGTGAACATGCTATCGCTGAACAAGTGGCACAGTGGTAGCGATGCTTTCTAACGTGTCACGCAACTGCGTGACCTGTTTCTTTGGCATCATATGTCTGGGAAAACTATTTGACTACAACCACAGACAAAAGTGTTGGGAAGCTTTGCACTTTTTTCCTCTCCTCCCCCTCCCCTATTCAATATGTTCAGCCCACTAGCAACCTTTTTCGTACAATATTGTGAAGTGAGATTCCAACATTGATAGGGGGGAGAGGGGGTCCTTGAACAGTGTAGTATTAGTGTTTTCTAAGTTGGATTCAAAACTCCCTGTAATCGGGTGTATGTTAACAGCCTGCCCAACTATTTTGTCTGTGGTTGTAGGTGTTGATTGTACTCGAGTGTTTGTTTCACAATTGACGATCGACCACGAATAGCTCTGCATCTTCACTGGTGCAATAGCCACTCATTGCCCAGATGGGATTAAGTTATGGGAGAAATAATTTTGCCAGGCAATCGGCGGACGATTAACTAAAGAGGAGAAAATCATCGCCGAAGGGGAGGCGGGTGGGTGAAAAACAACGTAACGCTGGCCCTACGCGTAACGGGGAAAAGAGGCCGAAATAACCTGAAACATGCTGTTTAAATAGAGCATTGAATACCCAAGGGAACTAGAGTGAATGGTACTAATGCGCCAACCTCGTTCCCAGGGTCTCTCTCTTCCCGCCCCCTTGGAGGAAGAGAGAGAAGGGAAGAGAGACCCTGGGAACGAGGTTGCTAATGCGTGAGAACGCCATTCTGTGTGGTGACCAATCACAGCAAAGTTCAACACACACGAACAAACCTCAAAACCACAAACTAATGACTGTTGCTGTTTGCGGTTTAGTTTTCTCACACCTGATTGGCTTTTTCTTTGTAACACAATAACATTTCATAAACATTTCTGGTGTTCACGGTTTTACGGGAAAGACTGTAATAAACCTCCAAATACACAAAAACCAAGCGAACTAAGAGTGACTCAGCCCGACAGCAAACAATAAAAACTGTAATGCTTGTATACAGTGGCTGTATTATCGAAGTGGCGAAGGGCCGGAATTTTTCGGGCCCCACCTTAATTTACGGCACAAAGGGCCGAAAAATCCCCCCCCCCCCCCTCCTTAGAAAGAAGTCTGGTCCGCCATTGCATCGTATTCTCCTGCTTACACAGAGCAAAGTTGTCCCAGGTACGAAGAGAAATTTTCATAAATTTCTTTAAAATTTCTTTATGAATAGCTGCGAACCGTACATCGCAAAGTTAGCTCTGGAAGAGTGGAAGGTCACTCGCTTTGAAGCTAACGTGATGCTGAGGCCGCGAGCCAACCTTTTCCATGTAAACACTTCAAATTTTTTTACTCGCCTACCGAGGACATTAAGTCTGGACATAGAGAGCGTGCGTGAAACCGGGGGGGAGAGGATTGGCTTGGTTAGCAGGGACAACGTTTCTCATAAAAAATATGGTCAGGTCTGTCTCAGATTTCAGATTAAGCGTAACATTACGTACTTTGTAGCAACTAGAAAAGGCCTTGTCGCGTCCAAGAGAGTAGGAGTGTCAGCGTGGACTGTGACACAAACCCACCAGTTCTAAACAGAGTTGTTTATTGATGATATAACCCTATAACAAAACACACTCAGGCTGAACTGCAGAAGTTGGAGACGGGGTGAAGAGAAGAGGGATGGGAGGGGATCTCCTCTTGTAAAGTCCGGCTAGTGTCTTTTTCTCAGTCAGCTCACACATCCGATCATTACCATTTCTATCTAACCCGTTTCCAGTTATTTGTTACTCTTAGCACAAAGAAATAATTGGTGTGTGACAAATGCATACCTGCAGACTGGCTCTCAGGGTAGCCTAAATTTCAGCTCGGTTAGCCTAAATAGCGCACCGGTTAGCATGAACACAGGGTTGCGATCTTCAAGCTACCCTCTCCCTCTCTACTCTCTCCTCTACCACACAATACAAACAACAGCGGTATTCTTCTCGCTAGCGGATGCTTCAGGTACCCCAGGAAGAAAACACTTTCTGAATGAACCGGGCGAGTAATCCGTCGTTTGAACTCGCCGGGCGGGTTTGCCACTCACCTGGGCGAGCAGGCGAGCGCTAATTCACAACCCTGAGTGAAAAGCACTTAGGTTAGACTGCTTGCGGTTAGCTCCCACTAATAGCAGTGGTAACACTGCATTTGTTTTGAAAAGTTCTGCCAGTCTTCAACTCTGCCGTCCGCATTTGCCACACACCGAGAAATAATACACTTTTCTTATCATTCTCTACAAAGCTATAAACGTTTACTGAGACCAAATGAAATCTGTACATAAGGACAAAGATGGCTTGCAATTTTCATTTGTTATACATTGATAATAATTTGTAGATATTGTCAAATTTTGAAGAAAGTAGTGTCGTATTGCAAATAGATTTCCACGGGAAAAGTCCCGAGTGCATTAAAATCATTATGGGGAAAATCCCGACGGACTGATGCATGAGTTGTATCCATGTCCCGTTGTCCATTGACACTCGCCATGCTGTCTTACACACATGTTATGTTTTGCACCACAATCTTGGCTTGGCTCTCTAATGTTACGCAGTTCCCAGTCACACCAGGGATGTTTTATGAACTGCATACTTTTACAGTGACGTCCTGGGATGCAGAACTTGATTTTGCAGTCGCAGTTTTCCGCGTACTTTCGATGAAGACCGTGGACTTCCTCACTAGATAGCTTGTTCCATTTCTCGTACCAACAGCCACGCGAAGGCAGGATTAAATCATTGTCCATGATTCTGCCAGAAAGCATATAAGCAGTACCTGGCTCGAGATCCTGTCCATGATGACGCGAGAAATAGATTCTTGCGAACATACGAGATGGATTGGCGGCATCGATAAAAGTTCCTCTGGTTTTCCTCACTTTATCTTCACCTTTAAAAACCTTCTTGATCAAGACATCGTAGTACATCATTCCTTTGTCTCGGTGTTTTCTTCCAATAGGGCGATAGCGGAGGTCTCCTCCGGGCGGTGGGGCGCCACGCAATCCCACCCTTCGCTTGTGTCGGCCTAAGATTGAACCAAGAGGTGAAACCTCTTCGGGCGGTGCATCGCTTGGTTTCTGCAGGTTTAGAGGGGACCTCCCAGTTGTTGCAGAAGTCGTTAAAACATCTCCCAGCACTTCATTTTCCGCTTCAATTGATGGAGGATCGTCATCCTTTTTTATTTTACCCAGAATTTTTACTCGAACAACTATAAAAAGAAGGAGAATAGCCGTGGTGAGGAAAGTTCTATTAGACTTTATAAGCACTTAAGTACAACTAGCTATGGAGTAAAACTGAGGGTACGTAAACTTTGAGCCAGGATTCTAACAGCGCTTTGGTTAACCTGCATTTGGCTTTAACTTACTCGAGGTTATGTTTCACCGAGGCTTGCAGTTGAAGTTAGCTTTTATTTGTTGGTTGGAGCAGTACTCTGTGTATTCCAATCAATCAATCAATCAATTAACTTTATTTCATCAATATGCCAATATCGTTACATTGTCTTACGGACGACTTTGTTAGCTACTTTGATGGGGAGTCTAATTAAAAACATATAAAAATGCTTATACATTGTAGACTCGTCGGAAATTTTGAATACTGTTCATTTACCATGGATCAGATACTAGCGGAGATGCTGCCTCGGAACCTGGCTTTACTCTTTAGTCTATCTCAGTAAAACTTCGCTAAACTAATGTCCGATAAACTAATAAACGTTTTTTTGAAAGTGTGCCGTCATCAGCCCAAATTCTAGTACACTGACCAATCAGGCTAAACATGTTGTTATTTTTCAACCAATCTTGAACAAAACAAAAGAAATCCTGCATCGCCGTACACGTGTTTCACACGCGCTTGGAGCAGGTTGCGTATCAGTCGCGTTTTTACATCGAGCCCTGATTGGTTCATAGCGTTGTCAGCGTTCGCTTTGATTGGTCAGATGCAGTCTTTTCTTAGGTTTCAAGTGTTACCAGTGTAAAAAGATCATGGATTCGAACCCAGCCTGAAAACTGTCTTTGCCAAGGAAGTGATGTTTTTTTGACGATTTATTTTCTCAGTGCATTACCACAATACACTAACATAAGAAATAAAAACGCGGTTTTCAAGGCTGGGATATACGAAAACCCAGTGGTACATTGCCGTGTCGTGAGACGAAAACGGTTCGTTGTGAGAACACGAAGTTCAGGGGTAAAGCCAAGCTCGCGCGCAGCTGTCACAACGAGTGTCTAATTGACGAGGATCGCGGGTAAATTGTCGCGGGTCCAAAAAATTGTCACGGGTCCAAAAATGTAACATGTATCGTAGAAAATGAACTTTTATTAGTTTAACCTGATAACAAATTATTAGCTCATAACAAATTTCAAATTGCAATTGCTTAAGTGCAATTGCTAAAATTGCTTGAAGTGATTGCTAAAATTAGTTTAACCTGATAACAGATAATCCCATAACAAATTGTAATATAGTTGTAGCCCAACCCTAACCCTAACCTAACCCGCGACATAATTTCCGGACCCGCGACCCGCGCTGTTTAGATTGTCACTCACAAAACACAATGCGCGTGACGATAAGCAGTTTGGCTTCCGCTGGCGTCCTGCGGTTGTTGATCAACAAAAGTTTAAAGATGTTGAACCGTGTATCATTGGCTTTAAGCAACAAATTGGGCAAATTTCTTCTGCTCTCTAGTGTCTGAGGCTAATTCCCACAGCCCACCCCCCGTTCCCACAAGCCCACCCCCCGTTCCCACAGCCCACCCCCGTGCGAGGGTGCGTGACATCCGCCGGCTACTTGCAGCAGCCAGCCGACCAGCTTTGCCCTCTTCGAAGACGTGATTGTTTAAGCCTGGTCAATTTGAAACACTGCCAAAATCTATATATAAATAAATCAAGTACACAATGATTTCTTGAACTTAGCTAAGACGAAAGTTTTTCATGAAAGCAACAAGTTGTATGATCGCTACGGATTATTTCACCACAGAAACAAGGAAATTTGGACTTTCCTGTGTTAGCAGTTAACCGGTTTCGCCGAAAGCTGAGGCGTGATGGAATGCACGTGACAGTGAAAAAAGCTTTTAAATGGCTTTTCCAAATAAAAAGTTCGCATTCGTGAGTCATATCGTAAAAATAGAGAAGTCTACGTGATATCGACTGTATAGTAGTTAGACCTTTCCAGAAAACCACTGACCCGAGACTATTTACTGACTTAGTCCTAAGAAGCAAATCAATTACCAGAATGTTGAGTAATCTTTAGCTTAAGCTTAGACCGAGCTTTCATGTCGTTATTTAAGATTTAATAAAGGCTGATTATAGTTTGTTCGTATTCAGTTTAAGGACACTAGTGGTCTTTCTCACAGGGAAACTATATTGAGCCTCTAGCAAAAGACGAAAGGAAAGCTCTGCTCGGTAGGGCATTTGGGATTTCAATTTGCGTGCATCACAGTGGGGATAAAAGTAACGATTAAAAGGTACAGAGTACAAGATGCAGATTGTAATGTAAACCCCGCATATTGAGCTGCTTTATAGGTGAAATAAAAACAGAATGTTTGTCTTCTGTTTTCCTTTCAACTGGTGATTTTTCTTTTCAGGAAAATGAGTTCTTTGTCTTAATCCGGATTAGTGGATTCTCAATACTAATGGTTGGTAATGAATCGCATAACACACGAAGACATTGTTGTAACATTGTGGCGCGAGTCTCATTCAAAAATGACGAAAATGATTAGTTCTGATTTATCATAAATTTAAGACCCGAAGGCTGCTCGTCCTTCCGTGTTTTGTAAGAGAACCGGCTACGAAACCATATAATTCACTCCAACGCTTACGTTTACAGATATAACACGGTATGGTATGTAAATTAAGGACTCACCAAATTCTGCCTTGCAGAAAGCCGTTTGCGGATGCTCGGGAATCATTGCTCCGTATTGGCCAGAACTGTGAGATACCAGTGCCGCCACACAAAAGCAAGCTAAAATCACTATATTCATCTTGAACATTTTAAGTTGTAGTTCCACGCTTGGCTAAAAACTTGTCTGTTAAATATTTCTAAGTCGCGCCTTATATACAGAAATGAACTTGGCACGGGCGATTCCAGACTCGACTACGCACTTCCGGTCAGCATCCCGCGTGACTTGTTTGATTTGCACTGCATATCATGCCGCGAGACGAGTCTGAGATGTGTATTTAAAAACTAGTCTGTGCAATATGGTGGTCGGAAATTGCCGGAGGGTTTTTAATTCCGTGCAATGTGAAATACAGTCCATTACTAACGCCTGAAAGAAACTCCTTCGCGGGACAACTCAGCAATTCTGATGCAAATGGGCATGTTTCGACATCACGAATTAAAAGCAAGACAGGAAATATTGGTAGCCATTACAAAAGCTTCAAAAATTGCAATCGCTTATTGGTTAAAGATATGTTTACATTTAGCTGTTGATAACGTGTTACGTGTATCGCGAGTTCATGAGGTCACGCTTGGCGTCCACTTGTGCATGTTGATATGAGGTGCGGCAAATTACGCAATTTCCGGTGCGCATCAGCATTTCACTCTAGCCAGTTCCAGACTCCCTCAGCTGCTCCTTTTGGTGGGAAACAGTTCGCAGCTCTCTAGAACCTCTAATTTCATTGGATCTTAATAGCACACAGCTCTATTGTTATAGGGCTAGGGTCTATTGTTACTGTTGTTTGTTTGTCAATTTTTCAGCCAATACTGTGGGACCTTGTAAAGAGCTGCGTACCGCCCCTTTGGTGGTACTGGGGTTAGCAAAGCCAATAAAATTGTCCTGAATGAATTTCCTTTGGGAAGCCTGGGCGTGTTGGCTTATAACACAATCTGTGCGTAGGAGTCAGGTGTATTTAAACTTGATACCCTTTCGATTGCATGAAGTTCAAAACAGAAACATACGTACATTTATAATTATAATAAATAGCACCATAAAAAGGAAGTGCCAAATAATACCGTAATTATACCGACAACCCCCACCCCCTCACCCCCTCCGCCTACAAACTACATACTGCTCAACCGCTTTCATTGGTGACTGACCACACACAGCCGGCTTACAATTAAGTTATAACCTCAATCGATCATAATAAAAACTTCGTTGGCGTGACCCACACGTTAGTAAAGTAAGCAAGTAAGTAAGGGATGGACCATTATATTTTTGAGGGGGGGGGGTTGGGCAAATACCAAAAAAAAATTCCTGCACAGCAAAAGTGGAGAAAAAAAAATTCATGCACAGTGGGCCAAGTGGAAAAAAATTCGAGCAAGCCTTCCTGTAAGACCAAATGAAAAACTAATCTGTAATTTTTGTCATCATTTTATTTCAACTACCAAAAATGCTCTGTAATTAATTGTATAATTCACCTCTTTGTGTTTCATATCATATAATAAATATATTATTTCCATCTATCTCTTGTATTAAAACATTTCAATCAATACATATCTTATTCTCATTATTTTATGTAGAGAATGATGTATTAAACAGTTCCGTTTGTCATATTTCTTCCAGATATGTCCTACAAGGCGCTACCTTCTATAGTGGAAATCATTATAGAGGTGCTGTAAAGAGGAGAGGCAGCTGGTTTCACTATGATGGTCTATGGGAGAGGCACCAGCCAGGAAGCGGTTTAAGACCAGGAGGCACAGCTACACCACATGGTTTTATGCTGTCAAGCTGCATTTATGTCAAGGCTTCGTTACTATGAGAGGGTGGGAAGTAACTGGCCAGGTGTTTTCTAAAGAACACATTCAATATATTCAATTTTCAATTCAATTTCAATTTCCTGACATTGGATAAAAAGATCCAGACATTTTTACGTTTAAAATTCAGCTGAATAGACTTTCTCATTTTTTGTGGTAACCCACACATGTATAACTGAATAGACTAAATGCAGCTTGTATCAGCCTGGAGAGAAAGCAGTGCTTGTAGTATTCGTAGGAAGAACTAAAGATTATCACAACAACTCAACTCAATTTTAATCAACATGGCCGCTCGTGAAAGCACGAGGTCCCAGCATGCATTGCAAGGAACATGCATAACATTACAAATATGGGCATAACCCTACAGTGCTTTGAGGTACATGTATCATTTTCTGTTACATACTTGTATAGGCATACCTCATGAAATGCTCACTTTTGGCGACACTTTAATAAATATGAATAATGCTGAAACCGATGGGGAAAAAAAAATTCGTGCACAAACTTAAGGTGCTAAAAAAAATTCT
>OX393562.1:6074703-6092203 GCA_947652115.1 Blastomussa wellsi
TGGAAGGAAAACAATTATTTCTTCTGAAAGGTTCCTTTACAACGCAACGCGCCTTAGTATGGCCACCCAACAAGCTCACCCAACAAACTTTTTTGACAAGTTATAATTAACCAATCAGAGAGCACAAACTTGTTTGAGCTGTCCCGCCTACATGCAATGTTCAAAGCTGTTGTCACAAAACCTGTCGCGCTTTCAACAAAGAGGTGGGGCAACTCAAACAAATTCGTGCTCTCTGATTTGCAAACTTGTCAAAAAAGTTTGTTGGGTGGTCACACTTGTTAGTAGTTTATTTGATCATTTATTAGAAGCAAAGGAAGAGAAGAAAGCACTTTAAAATAATACTTGAACAGAATAATCTAATTTTCTTCCTTTTCTTCTCTCTTCTTCTTCCTTCTATTGTTTTTATATTTCTTTAACTCCCCCCCCCCCCCCTTCCCAAAAAAAAAAAAAGAATTCCAAATCTCTTACATTTCCTCTATTGGCTGAATCCATGTTCTTCTAAATCAAATCATAAATGCACATGATCTGTCAAGATGATATTTCAAGGTAAGGTAAGGTAGCTTTATTTAGTGTTGTAAACATCGGGAGTGGTACAGTCAAATTATTTAAGTCTTTATTCTAACAGTATAACCCGGTAATTAATTTCAATGTGGTAACTTACTAAATGGTCAGGATAGCCACAACACAAATGAACAGTCTTGACCACATCTGAAGCTGTAATTCCATCAAAACAAGCTGCAAGTTGATCAATTCCATACTCTAAAGCTTGCTTGGGATACCGCATCAAAACTGGTTCATCAATCTATTAAAATAATAAATAAATAAACACAATAATAAATGTGTGCATCATGTGCTTAAAGTGCACCTAACCCCAAAATATTTTATTTGCTAAAATATACCTTTGTACCAGTTTGAAACACATTGCACCTTTTGTTTCTCCTTTTTACCAAATTCTGGCTATTTATAGCATTAAAACGTCATGAAAAACTGTGCATCATTTGCTCCACAACAGAAGTCAGAAGGGACGTGCGTCTATTCCTGATTTAACGTCACAAAATGATTTGCATCACATCAAGTCTTCATGCAAATCAGTTTGTGACATCAAATCAGGAATCAGGGGCGGATCCAGGATTTTTCTCAGGAGGGGGTGCACCACCTAGGAATGATGTAATTTATGGGTGACGTAAGCAGAATACTAGTTGTATTAGAAAGTCACAGGTCATCTCAGCGAGGGGTGCGCACCCCCTGCACCCTCCCCCTCGATCCGCCCCTGGGAATAGACCCACGCCCCGTCTGATTCGGTTGTGGAACAAATGATGCACAGTTTATCGAAACTTTTGAATGCTATAGTCAGAATTTTGTAAAAAGGTGCAATGTGTGGTTCCAGAAAATATCCATACCCCCACCACGGAGGGAATTGGAAATTCCAGAGAGGTGGGGGGGGAGTCAAAGGCCCAGGAAATTCCTGAGGGGATGGGGGGCTGTCGGTGAAATTCCATTTCCAGATGGTCAAGACCCTGTAACAGGGTAGTAAACCACATTTTCAGAGCACTTGTTATCGGGGCCAGTGGACTTCAACTTGCACCTGCCCAGGTAATTTTTCACTTCCCAATCTCCTCGCACAAAATTAAAACATTTGGGCAATTATATAAAATCAGTCTTTATGTAACACGCAACAATAATCAAATATTTTAATGTATTGTAAGTAGTATTGTTAACGCGTAACGTAAGTAGTGTATTGTTTTAATATGTCACATAATCAAAGTAAAATGTCACGTAATTAAAGTATCATCAATAGTGTGTCTTCTAAGTGGAAACAATCTATCGAATTGTAATATATTGAATTTTCCTTTGTGCAAGTAATAGTGTAAGTACCGGTAATATCAGTAATGTAATGCCTGTAAGCAGTATTTGTGTGTAATGTATTGTTTAATATTGAAGCAAAATATAAAAAAACATTTGGGCAATTAGCTCCCCCACCTCTCACCCAGGAACATACAAAATATCCAGCTTTAAGTTACTGTTTTTATCTTGTTTGACACTATTCCTTAGTTAAAGCCAGTCTGAGTCTTTAGAAGGTAACCAGTAGATTTTAACTGTACATCTAGTGTCTGCTCTACAGTACATTTTCAAGGTATCAGACTCATTCCTCAGCCATCTCAGGCTCTGCCAGATTCATAAACTGATAATTTATTTCATCATCATCTGAGTCTGCTGCATTGTCAAAAGAACATCTGCATAGGAGGCTATGGAATCATGTAATGATTACCAAAGCAGAATCCAGTTTTGTAGATTGTAAGCTTATTATTAAGCTTGTTGAGAGTGTAGACTATTTCTGGTAAGTAGAAAGTTACGCTTATTTTGAATAACATATTCTGGATATGGAAATCAAGCTCACCAAACCCCCCCCCCAACCTCCAGGGATATAGGGGTGCCGCTGGAGGTCCGAAGCCCTGACCCTGGCCAACTCAACGAAAGTCTTGAAGCCATACCCTGTCTAGGACGACTCCTTAATATCCATAACACGTTTAGAACAGATTCGCTTGAATTATATACCCTGTTCAGGACTGAACCATACCCTATCCAGCGGCATGTCCCTGTTAGCCCATATAAGGGAGTACCCCCCTCAGGACCAAACCGGACGAGTTACAGGTGTGATTTGTACCTACCCAACATTTTTGACACGCCTGGGTGAGAGGGAGAGTGCTAAATCACACACCCCTGTTATAATTTTTAAAATGCCTGAGGCTTGAAAGAGTTTCTCACTAGTGTAGTGCTTGTAAAATTAAACGATGCAGGATTACAGAAAAGTGCTTAAGATCATTCAGGCAAAGTATGAATAGATTTAAAACTCAGTTGTTGGGCAATTCTTTAAGAATGTTAATGACGCACATAGCAGTTACAATGGCAACACCATTTTTACCTGCCATTTTTATTTCGTTATTTCGTTATTTAAAAGCTCCGTTAATTCTTGCCTGCCAATATTAAAAAAAATATCCAGTTGAAATTTAATTATATTGAAAAAGGCATTTTATAAATTGCAAGAAATTCCACTAGATAATTTTTGCCCAAACTTTTCTATTTGAATCAGCATATTGATTGTTAATCGCATGCAAAAAAATCAAGGTAGGTCACCGAGTTAATTTTCGAGATAAAAGAAATGGTTTTTTTACACTTTTCATTTCCAGTTTAGCGAATTTCAGATGTAGCGCGCGCATCTTTAATGTCAATATGGATCCAAAGCTGACGCGAGCTATGAAAGCGCGCGCGTGTGGCTGAAAACCCTTTCGAGCCTCCTTAATATAATTAAATTTCTACAACATATTTTTTTTAAATATAATTTACTGGTAGACAAATATCAGAACCAATAAATATGGCGAACACAGATGGATTTCCGGCTGTTCGCAGGCTATATGGCAGGTCACTGACTTAAGTTTTAAAGATAATTGGCAAAAGCGGAAATTTTGGGCTGGTGTGTTACTGTTGAGTTGCCGCCATGGTAACCGCTAATTTAAAAGACATCGTAAACATTCTTACATGTGACGTATCGCCGCAGTGAGATTTTTTATGTATGGGAAGTTACTTCCCATCCCCATCCAGTGCTTGTAGCAACATATTTTCATCAATAACATTTCATTTATAACAAGACCCTTTTTGGTATTCCTATACATTTCTTAATATTTTGAACATTCAAAGTGAACAAACACACCACTTGTATGGGCTCCCTCTGGACAGTGCTTACCTGAATATGTTTACAACCAGCAGATACAAGAGCCTTGATTTCTTTGTTAAGAATATCTGTTAATGCAGAGCCTAGAACCCTATCATTGTTATAATATTGATCCATGACGGTGTCTGCGATCGTCATGGGTCCTGGAAGGGTGATTTTCATGGGCATCTTTGATAAATCCTGCGAATTCTTCCATTCCTTCCAAACCCACGCTTCAGTTTCCAGGAGTGACACCTCTCCAACTATTCGAGGTACAAAAATACAAGCAGATTCGACACGAACACTTTTAGAGCACAAATTATGATAGTCAAAACCTTTCAGTCTTCTACAAAAATAATGTACATAGTTTTCGCGTCGAACTTCTCCATCGGTTATCACATCCAGACCTACATCTGTGTAGAGTTCAATTATTTCTTCGATGGCTCTTTTGAACAACTCCTCCCTCTCGGCTGATGTAGAATTTTGAAGGTAGCGATTGTATCCTTCGGCGAAGGTTTTCGCGTGCTCCGGCTGAAACCAGTCCGGAATGTTTAGGTAGGAAGGCTTGGGAAAAGACCCAATGACGGTAGTTGAAAGCGGCATGTTGAAGGACAGTGAGGATGCGAGTAGGGTCGTCACGCACCCAACTCGCAACCAAGCCTTGCTTTGCGCTCAAAAGTGCGCTCTTCCTGTGCGTCACGCAATCTTTCTTTCATTCTCCGGCTCCCAGGGATCCAAAGTTTGGAAATGCCGATCATCGCTACTTGTTTTAACAATCGATAATTTTAAAATCCTGTGCTCGAAACATTTTGTTAAGGTAACAAAATATAAGTTTTTAAACTCCCGTAGACCCAAATGAAATAAGTACAAAATACAAAGGTGAAATTAGTCGGTCGCGCTTGCCATCTAATCCAGTTTTCTCAATTCAAACTCGGAAAATTCTTCAACTGCTAAACTAAAATAATTTCCCAACGATGATTGCATATAAATCGTCACGCTTGAGATAGCCTGCGAACAGGCTCTCCAGTGGGGGAGTTTGGGGGAAAAATTTCGGTGAGCTCGCCGAGTTTTCTTCGCCTAAAGCCCCATTGGAGAACCTGTACACATGCAGGCACTTTACCTGAATGTGTTTGCATCCTGCGGATTCAAGAGCCTTGACCTCCCTGTTTATTATCTTCGCCAAATCCCTGCCTAACGCTTTCTCGTCGTTGTAATACTGATCTTCAGTGGAATTTATGATTGTCATGGGTCCAGGGAGGGTGATTTTCATGGGCAACGTCGACAAGTCTTGCGAGATCTTCCACTCCTTCCATACCCAAGCTTTGCTTTCTCGCGGTGTCACCTCGCCAACTATACGAGGAACGTCTGTCACTACGGCTCCATCACGGCAAATTTTAGAAAATAGATTGTGAAAATCAAAACCTTTGAGCGACCTACAGAAGTAAAGAATGTAAGATTCGCGTCGAAGCTCACCATCAGTGATCACATCAAGGCCAGCTTCCGCTTGCATGTCAACTATTTCTATGGTTGCTCTCCTTATCAGTTCGTCTCTTTCAGACGCCAAGGAATTTTCCAGGAAACGGTTATATTTTTCAGTGAACGGCCCAGAGTGTGATGTCCGAAACCAATCCGGAATGTGAAGATAAGGAGGCTTGGGGAAGCTGCCTATTACTGTGCAAGTTAGAGGCATTTTTGTCGGCAGTGGTTCTTGGTCAGTTGGTCAGCCAGCATTTAGGAAGAACGCGTGATGATTGTCACACACTTGTAGAAGCCGGAAGTCAAAGACATCTGAGGTATAAACCATTTTTTAAAAATTTTGGTGGGGAGAGCAGGTTTAAAAAATATAAAAATGCGCGTCTATGAATGAGCTAGCCTGAATCTCCGACATCTTTCTCTTGTCTGGGAGCAGGCAACCAGAGAAAACGACAACAACAATAATAATATAATAGGCCATTTCCGAGTTCGCTTTGGCAAATGAGTTTTCATTCATATGGAAAGCAAAACTATTACAGTGCTACGCGCGTTACCGTTGCCACTCGAGAAAGTTTTTGATTAAATTTTGACATCTTTTTAACAACCTTTTTCTAACTTCAAAGCGAGCCAGCCAATCAGAACAGATCATGATTATGAGTGCCGTTCCTTTGGGGTGATCCGGATCAGGATCAGTGATCCGGCGAATCCACTATATTACATTTTAGTATATTCTCAGCTCCGACTATTGCATTTCTAGCTTTTTGATTGGCTAAAAAACTCCGACTATATAACAATTATTCCATGAGCCCGCGTTGGATATGAAGTGATAAAATAACCAACGAGCGCGTAGCGGGAGTTGGTTATAATCACTTCATATCCAACGCGGGCTCATGGAATAATTGTTATTTAGTATATTCTCAGCTCCGACTATTGCATTTCTAGCTTTTTGATTGGCTAAAAAACTCCGACTATGAGCCAATAGTCGGAGTTTTACGTCATATGGAAAATAGCAGCCATCTCCTGTATCTTCATGCCAAACAGGGAGGAAATAGGAGACAGCTGAATCCCTTGCAAAAGATAGTGATGTCACTGAAAGCACCAGGCAGAGAGGGGTGGGAGGGGTAAGTGGGAGCAAAGTGAGTATTGGGGACATGCATGCATCAGCGGCTTTCCCCTGAGAACCCATGGGAACTGAAGGGAATTTGTCGAGATTGTAAGGCATTTTTTGCCCGAGAAGGCACTATGGAGTACAACACTCAACAACAGTATTTCATCATACAACCATGTTTCCCACGTATCGAAGTGGAGGAGTGTATTCTGAAAAATGGTGGAAACTGAAAGATCAGTGTCTGTATTTTAAATAATGAAGGTCAAGACTGTTTTTCCTTCAAGGCCATTGTATATATTTTTCCACATAAATTTCCCAGTTTCTCCTCTTTGACATGAAGCTAATTTTGTAATTGCATTATTATTATTATTTGGCTGGGGAAATTACCAGTCATTTTCTGCCCCAAACTCAGGGGGATTTAATGCCAGTTGTTTGCGCATAATTTTTGACAAATCCCCCTGGGTCCATGAGGGTCGCACCCAGGGGAAGCATTACATATTTGACATTTTGTTTTCTTTCTTGAACCCCACTATCCAGCTCATCAGTCACTTAATTTGGGAAGAACAGGTGAATATTTCACATTCAAGACAAACATTTTACTTTTGTTCAGCTTTTTCAATATGTCAAAATGTTTTTCACCAAGCTTTATTTACACAGCACATGGAGCAAGCTTGATCAAATTTTTTTTATTTTAAATTTATTATTTGAGTGCTCATCCTGAGCAATAAAATTTAGTATATACTTTGAATTCATATTTACACTTAACATTCTCATCTGAAAATAAAGTCCTGGTTAGAAATTGTCAAAACACCATCAGGACACCAGCCCTGTAAATGGTACATGCATGTTAACAACACAACAGAGGCACGTTCTAGAAGCCAACTAGGCCACAGTGACTCACAAAATTGAGTTCAATAATCTTTACATTTGCTGGTAATATGATTCGTGAAAGGGCATTGTCATGTACCCATATTGTATCTGCAGGTACAAACTTGTCAGTTTTGTGACAACATATCAAATTACAATTTACATTGTATGACACTCGAGCAGAACCCTCAGAAGGTAGATGGTACAGCCTCATTCCCAGGGTCTTGCTCTTTGGGGCCGATAAAGACCCTGGGAAAGAGGTTGCAGCCAATAATTGTTGTAAATGAATGGAGCTGAATAATGTTATCAAAATCTGCACCTGCGGTAACAATATAACGCATTTGTAATAATTGCACTGGGAATTCTATCAACCCCATTCAAATAAATATAAATTAAAATAACTTGTTGCCTTGCATCAGCTAGTGTAGCTAATAATGACTTCTACCTTGTCTACAATAAAATACCTTTTCCTGTAACATATATAGAAAGTAATTTCTCTGTCAAATTTTTACAACGTTGTTTTCCTATCTATACAAATATTGCAGATGTTGTCTCCTTGGGTTGTCACATGACACTTATGCAAGAAGAATTGCATGACTATCCAAATAACAAGAGACCAGTCCATTGTTTAACAGCACGATCACACGCCTGTTGCTGCAGTGTGAGAGACTGGGATTTCCTTCAGTGCACTGTCGCACGATGTTAGTCTCTTGTGGAGCTTATCCACTTCCACATCACATCTCTTTCTTTTTAGTTTCAGTGAAGACACTTCTAGTTTCATTCTCTCAATTTCCTTTAATTTGGTACTAATTTGAGCATCAACCTCTGCAAAGAAAAGAAAACATTGGAACAACAAAATTCAAATTTATACGTCAGTTTTAAAGTTATTTTACAGTCACAGTACTTAGCAGAATTAAGTGGGGAGGCCCCTCACTACAAAATGGTTGCAATATGCATGACTTCTAACCATCATATGTTGGGTTCCCTTTCAATCCTGGGATTAGGTTTTTGCGATGCTTGTTCTGTTGGGGGCTGCTTTCACTTGTGGTAGTTAGAATCATATAATTATTTGGAAAGTCACAAAACTATAGTAAGGTGTTGTTGAAATTCATAATACTTAAAAAGTTATGACCTCACAAAAATGTTATGACGTCATAGCTTTTTAACTAAGGAGAATCCCAGAAAATCCATACTGCAAACTCTATCCATTGGCTTTGGTGCCATCTAAGAAAATAATATGTAAGCTGTGCAAGTTTTTACTGTTTCTGTGTTACTGCGGTTTTCAATAACATGCGAACTCTGGAGTTCAAAACCTAACCAACGATTGCGTTTTCGCTGCCGTCAATCGTAATTACGGTAAAAGCTTATGAACCTTGACAATCAGAAACAACCAAAATGGATCATATTCTACCAATCACAACTGACAGACATGACCTTTTGACCCTGTTGAAGTGTACCTCTGTTTCCTGAGAGGTCCGCTTGATGATTGACGGCAGCGAAAAACGTAACCGTCAACATGAGTACAGTTCGCATGTTAGTGAAAGACGCTATAAGGCCCCACATGCAGGAACCAAGAATTGGTTCAAGTAAGAACTAATCCAGGAAGTTGTGTAAGATAATTGAGACATTTTTTATTACTGAGATACTGTATCTAGCATTGGAAGCAACATTTAGTCCTGGCACAACTCACCTTTAGCTTGCGCTTGAATTTTTCGAAGGTTTCCTTCATCTCTACTGCGAGCCCTTGTTAGTAATGCAGAGACGTCATGCAGCAATCCTGCCTCTCCCAGGTGTTTAAGTAATGGTGAGTTAACTAGTAAATAGTCTGATGACAAACCTACGAAAAGATGATTGTATTATTTTATTAATATAGCACTTATTCCTACTTGCTTTGTTAACTGCATCCAAACCACATAAAGGCCAAGTGGACTGGCTGGCTCAACTCAGTGCTCACCTGAACAAGATGCACTGCTTGAAGCTTGCTCTTCTTGTAGCTGCTGAATTTGCTGCAGAAAAAATATAACACAAAAAATTATTTACTACATGTACCGGAAGCAAAAATGTCACGTATAATAATCGCTACTTCCTCTGCTCAATAGGATGACAGTCCATGACTCACAAAGGCTGTCTGTAAATTTTAGGAGAACGTGACCTGCACTGCTGAGGCTACATGTAATCCTTGTTTCCATAGCAACAGGCTACACTGACTACAGTTACTGTATTAATACTTCTACTGAATGTAATGCTAGTCCATTTCATCACATTGCCCTAAAAGTCTGCTGTTACTCATATACATGTATATTCCTAGGTAGCTAACGATTGTTCATCTCTCCCTACTTTATACCATTACTTCAAAAAAAAGATTGCTGATCAAAGGTCAACTCCTGGGTGCAAAAAGGCACAGTGAGCATGGAAAGTTTTGCGTAAAATACATGTCACAACTATGCTGGCCACTGCTCTAACCCAGACCGAGGGTTTATCTTGCTAACCAGTAGACGATATTCAATAATAAAGCTTTAACACTGGACCTCGAATGCACCAATTGGCTACACTGCAATACACAACACCCTGATGCAAACCTGATCAGCATCTTCATTGTCATCCAAAGGCTCAACCTTGATATTAACTGACTGCACATGAGCAATGCGTGGATACCCGAGTGAGTCATCATCCTCATTATCCATCATTGTCGCACTCACAGGTGAATGCTCATCAAGACTGAGAGGAGGTGATGGCGTAACAAGTCCAGAGTAACCCAGGTCACCAGTACTTTCAGCCACGGACAAGTCATCAAGTACTGACTCGTCAGTTTCCACCACCTGACGGTGTAAATTATAAGCTCAAGTTAACACATAAATTCTGACTCTTTGAAGCAGAATACATGTAACATCAAAATGGTCTTTCAGGCATAAAATTCACATTTCTATAACTTTGTCAGTCTGTCTTGCTGCATTACATATAGTTATTAGCACAGAGAACCAAAAGGTAACATGGTGTTCCCAGAACTTAATGAATGCCACACGCCAGCAAAGGTACTTCACAGACATTTTCTAACTACATAATTTATTTAAAGGAAAACACGCCTCTTACTGCTATAAGATTTTATTCCCAATGTGCTCTCTACACATGCACCTCAAACAGCGGTACATTAGGTATGATGAACAATGTCTGAATAACCAGACATTATGCAGTTCACCTTATTATTTGAGACTAAACATTTGTTTGGGTTTGCATGTGTAAGATATAGAGTTGTAATCATCAGTAAAAGATAATGATGTGTGTGTTGCTGCACGCAAGAAATTGGGGCATTTTTTCTCCTAAAAGCAAAATTAATGTCATGTTTATGTGAATAATTTTCTACCATCTTTTTAGTTTTATTTTGTCTTTGTAATTTGGAGTTTTCCTAAAAGCCGGAAGGCCGGAAACCCAGAAGTCCTAAAACCCGGAATAACTACATTTCAGTTAGTTCAGGTGAAAATCAAGCATGCTACACGATAAACGAACGAAATTATCATTTTTACACAATCAAGTGAACTGACTTCTATTTGCAGGACACATTTTTCATAGGCCAGCATAGCTTTAAACTCTGTCATAATTAATACTGAAATTCATTTCAAACTTGAAGTTCATGCTCGCTCACTATCTCTATAAACAATACGTTGCCTCCCAAAATTTCAGTCCAAAATTTGTCATTTTAGTTTTTCTCTTTATTTCAAAAGGAAGAAGAGAATAAAATAACAGGACCAAACCAACTAAGGTATGGACTGGTTTCATACATGTCGATGTACAGTATTCACCAAAGTAGGCCAAATTTTAAATACAAGACGTCCGTTCATTGTCATTGGCCAACATTCTGTATTCAAGCTGACTCAATTTACTGAGGAATAATTCCAAAGGTATGAGTCATATTATGATGAAACGCTTGAGGCTTTCCGGTATACTTCAGATGCAACTTTTGTTTTCTGTTGAGTCTGTCTTACAGGTTTCATTTATTTTGGACTAGCCTGTCATGTATGTTTACGTATTTTATAGTGTTAGCAGCAGGGCTCATCCTCAGTGTACAAACCTGTGAAACTCACAAGTGACGTAAAACAAAGAACCTCTAAACAATATACATACATGTAGAACAGAAAAACAATAGATCAAAAACAAAACCCAGTAAACCCAGCGGCAGCACTTTCCTTCTCAGTGGGAACTTCTAGTTATGTAACCATAGCAATGGTGATCTTTTCACATGTGAAGATAACATGTTATTATTTTTCACCTGAAAAGATATCATGCTTTTGTGTGAAAGCTCACCTGGTACATGTATTTCACTGATGTTTACATGTATATTCTGTACTTGCACAATACCATAATACAACACTTCTACTCTCCAAAAAATTTGCATAGGCATTGTTTTAGATTTCCCTTGGGACATCTTCATGTCCCAGGAGAAATTGCAAACAATGATTATGCAAAATTTTGGGGGAAAAAAGAGGTGTATTATGGGATTTGTACAAGTAGAGAATAATAAAATAATAACTATCTTTTAACCAAGCTTGCTCCGACCTGGACTGGGAGAATATCAGTACTTGGTCACTTCTACATGGACCTTGCTGCCCTCAGTCTGTATCTTCGCTCAGTAAACATGTATGTACATAAGGTATGCCTATGCAGACACATCTGTTACTGGACCTTAATCATGGTCCCAGCAAATAAGTACAAACCACTGCACTTTTAACTCCCTTCATTGGACACCTGCTACATAGTGAACACTGTCTGTCTGTCTGCTCGAGGTTCAACTGTTTGCAGAATAAGGTAACAAATAGTAGTAAAATGTAACAGCATATGGAACCTACCTTGATAAGTTCCTCCACAAGGGATTCTGTTCCACTGGCAAGTGCAATGTCTAGGGCTGTCTGTCCATCATTGTTTCTGATACTTCTGTCAGCACCAGCAACAATCAGTGACCTAATAGCCTGGGTGCAGTATTCAACTTTGTGTTTTTCTCCTCTAGCTAAAATATGCAGTACTGTCTCCCCATCATTGTTAACGGCATTCAGAATAGCATCTGAGTAATCCCCCATCTTCTTCCCTTTGTTTACTATCACCTCAACACAGGACAAAAAGAAGTTGGGTTTGTGGTCTCCATTTACCAGCATGTTTGCTGCAGTGTGCAATGGAGTGTCTCCATGTGCTTCATCTTTTATCAACAGCGCTTCCTTTAGCAAGCCAACCATTTTCGCAAACTTTGGGTTGAGTTCTTTCACTGTGAATTTCGGTCTTGATTTGTACAAAAGCTGGATGGCTCGATGCAGGGCAGTTTCGCCATTGCCAGATGATTTTGCCACAGGGGAAAATCCACTGGCAAGCATCCACTCTAAAGCATTACACTTTCCTAAAGCTGCCGCCCAGTGAATGAGAGGACATCTGTTTTCCATTAACGCATCTGGTACATCGTCATCTTTTCCCCATCCACCTTTGGTGTATTTATCAACACTTTCTTTCAAGTTGTCGAGATTTGACAATGATCCCAGCATGTCTGTACAATTGACAATAGCCACTAACAGCTCGTGATGTTCCGGGCATTCCTTATTCTTGTCACAGAATGGAGTGCATTTGCGCAACATTGGTTCTGTATTTAGCTTGGAGAAGTCTTGATATGCAGCTGCCATGGAAGCCATAATCACACCCTCAACAGTAATTTTTGACTTTTTCCTCAGTTAATTATATAAGCTGAGATCTGTAAAAGTAAAAAGAGAAAACTGTGACTTAAACTCACTTATGTTCAAGATTTAACGCAAGTATTATTCAATTACTACTTCATATATTACTGGGTTATTTCCATTTTCATATTACTTCATATTTGACAGCATTGTGTGTTTTCATGAACTTTTTTATTAATGAGGACACTTTGCAATGCTTGTCATTAATTAGCATCTTATTAATTAGCAATCAATCCTGGACATATCTGCTTAAAGTACCATTAAATACAGTAACTACAGTAACAAATTATTAAATTCTTTGTTGATTCTTGTATGAACAATATAAAAAGGAAAGCACATCTTTCCGCAGATTCCAAATTATCAAATCCCTTTATTTTTTTTATTTTTATTTTTTTTTATTTTATTTATTCCTCCAATCCCTAATTGATACAAATGATATGTAGCTATAATAAATGGTATGTAAATATCATATGTAACACTTAAATTGATATACACTGTATGTTGGAAGGAGAGGAGAGGGGCACGTCTAGATATACTAATATTGTGCACCTTAAAAGTTAAGTATAACAGAGAACTTGAGATTTTTAATAAAAAAGTAAAAGAATCCCTTTGATTTCTTGAACCTCCCAAACACTTGAACCAAGCATTACTCCCTGAGCTCTGGTTTTGTCATGGTATCCTTTTGAGAGTGGCCGCTTTTGGAATCGACTTGTACATTCAGGTTCAAGAAATTGTGATGCAACTGCATTTAGCTGCAATTTTTTTAACAGCTGTAACTTTGATTATTTCTGATGATGATGATGACTCTGGATCAGACAGTCCAGAGTTCAATCTCACTTTACTCTCACAGTGCCTCTCTCCACCCTGGTGTATAAATGGGTACTGGCAAAATACTGCCCGGGGGAGGGGTAACCCAGCAGTAGTAGCTGACGTAGTAGAAGTAGTCGACGCTTCTCGTTGGCCGTCGGTGCTTATTAAAAGCACTGCATGTCAGTTAAAAAATAATTAAATATTTTATTATGTAAACAGCAGTAAAATACCAGGTGAGCTTTCGCGCAAAACATGATATCTTCACACAAGAAGATAACATGTTATCTTCACATGTGAAAATATCACCGTTGCTATGGTTATGTAACAAATTGTGCCTTTCACAGCAAAAGAGAAAAGGTTTGGAAGTTCAGTGGTGTTTATATAATAAATAGAATATTACATGGCCGCTTAGGATACAAAATTCCCTTCTCGTGTTGAAACATATTTCACTCATTTGCTGCGCTCACTCATGAAATATCTTCCAACACTCAATGAAAAATTTTGTATCACCACACAGCCATGTAATATCTGTCAAGATGGAAAATTTTTTATCATAGCAGACATGACAAGAACAGTTTTGTTCTGCTGCTTTTGAAGGCTAGAGTTTTAACAAGTCTCCTTTTTTACATAAATTTGTCATTAATTTTGTTGAATTGCCTGCAAAATCTGGGAAAACCCATGGTGTAAACAAAGGTGATTAGTTTTAGGGGAGACAGGAAGTAGTCAAATTACTTAAAATTAATTTTGATTTATGCACTGCAGGAGTCCAGCAAGTTCTAAATAAAATAAATTTGTACAATGGTCAAATTACACATGGCCTTTTAAGTGTTTTTCATTACCTATCCAATTCAATGTATTGTTTATGGTAATTACATGTATTGCAAGGGCTCAGATTACCAGACAAAATACAAAAATCTTTTCACAATCTTTCTTTGAGGAATTGAGAATAAAATGAATTATGTATCTCAACAAACACAAACGTACTGCAGGAACACTCGGTTGTTTATAAAAGCCAAGCGAATACTGTTTATACACTTCACCGTTCATCGCCTGAAACAAATTCTTCGGAAATACATGAAAAATACCCGACGGAAACAATGCATTGTTTGTTTGAATAAAAGGTTTGGTTAATTACAGTTCGTGTGCATGTACTGCCGTCCATTAAATTGAATTTTAAAGCAAAGAAGAAAGTGCTCCCCTTCAACGCCGAGTCCCTGACAGAGGAAAGAAAAATAAACAGAAAATTATCGCCTGACGTCAACTGCCAAAAATAAATCTCTGTTGTTTTGTGTGCGAACGTGGATCCTGACCCCCAACCGCGTTGGTCAAATTTTGAAGTATATTCTCCTTCAATCCAAAAATGCTTGCATCTAAACTGGCGAAATAGTCTTTCGTTCCATACCTATTTAACAGCCAATTGGTATTTTCACGATCTGAGTCGTCTGGGGTTTGAAAACGCCGTCGAAAGGATATCTAGAACACGTGTGTGAGTGAAGGTCGACAGCCACGAACTCGCTGATATATCATTCATGGAGGATGAATCCCTCGATGTAGGCTGTCCACTACAAATTACAGCCCCGTTTTGTATACTGATATCCACGTTAAAATGAGGTCTCTACTACCTGTGACTACATCAAAATAGAAACGAGTTTAAAGAGCTGTAATTTGTTATCGTTTCGACGCAAGCGACGACCCCGCGAACAACACTCGCGCTGTTTCAATACGCTGCCACAGTCAGACTACCCAAAACGCGGTTGTCTTCAATCATGGGCTATAAACTTGTAGTTCATGAAGGGGAACAAGACTTCATCCCCTGTCGTGAACTTAATCGTTTTGTTGGTACCGAGAGTGTTAATTTCGTTTGCTGCCGGTCTTTGCATCGTGAATGTACGACCCTTCTATCGGTGGGAGCGTCGGCATCTGAAATGACTTGCTATTGCCATTGTCTTGAAGATAACGACTGCTAAACATTTCAAAGTTGGCTCGATACCGTCACTACATGGCAAGGAGTAAATATTTCACCTCTGCCTTGACGAAAATCACTTTCAGCGCGGAGGCACCGAGCGAGAAGGTTCCCGAGATACCGACAAGAATTAGGCTGCCATACACCGACAGCGATAAATAGCAGCGCGAAGGCATCCCTTTCCCTCGACTTTCTCCCGACGTACCGACTTATAGGCTGCTTCCAACGAGAATAATTTACTTTCTACTTACAAGTTACCTACCTAGCTACAGATATTTCAAAGAAGAAGGAATTGGCGAGGAATTACCCGTCCAAATTTGGTCCCTTCGGTCGCGGACTTGAAGGTGGCGAAAATGATTACACGGCAGCTTCCGTCATCCCTGAAGGGCGGCAGCCAGGGCTGTCAATCAAAAGTTGCCACCGCGGAAGGACGTGAAAACGCCAGGTATTATCTTCCTTCAACCTCATAGGCTGCCGCCGGAGTTTTGCATTTCAAATATCCTTGAGTTTGGCACCACAAACAAAAGGCTATTATGAGGGAACCTCGACATCTGCGGAGAAGTTGTCAGTTCTACTCAACCAATCCGCTGGCTGCCCACAAAGCGATTCGTTGCAGGTTACTCGTGTACCTGCTGCGCTCACAATCGAAGCGGTAGCAAGAGCGAGTTAGCCGATTTCTATGATTTTCCGGCTCAATTTGTATGCCCCAAAAGGACTCGAACTGAAACAGCTTTCTGATGTATGGTTCGGTGGCATGCCGTAATCATCTACTTCTTGTCACCTTCGCTTGCCGGCTGCCGCCAAAAATTAAAAGCTGGAAAGTGGAAATAATGAATATTATTATTAACTATGTTGACCGAGGCCATCTGCCTTGCCAAGGTGTTACTAGACGCAAACATTGACAACTATCTCGACCTCACAGCTTTGCTGCCAGTTGTTATTTGATAGGACAGAAAGGTAGATTATATAAAAAAATCCAGACTGACTCGAGGAATTATGTTTCGTCCCTTCGCTTGACGACTCGATACTGACAGATGCCTACAATATTAATTCTTCGGCCAGCTTTCCCGCTTGACTTTACCATTTTTTCGATTCAAACGAACAAGAAAGCGTTTCGATTCACTGACAGTTCTCTAGTCTCATCAAGTGCGTCTATCGTAGCGCATTATCTGCCTGAATCATCCAAGGCATTATGCAATAAAGAGACTTATTGGCTGCATAGCAACTCGTGTCTAAGCACTAAATAGCCGCCTTGACAACAATCTCTAACCGTTACTATATCCGTCTTGTTGATAAAATCCAATAAAATGTTCCACCATTGCTAAGAGCGGTTGTTTACCTGTACAGGAATAGCTCTCACTAACATTGTCCGCACTTTTGACTGAACACGGTTCAATCTGTTGTTGTTGAACGTTTGGAAGCAAATGACTGCTTTGTATGCCCTTTACTCAAAGGTTTAATTGATCTTGTTGAACCCTGTTCCGTGGGTCGTCTGTTTCTATTGTTTTTTTTTCCAATTCCTTTCCGATGTTACCGAGCCATGCATTCTGTTGCGGCTCGTGCCCCCTTAACCAGTTAAGGTCTGAAACCGAACTGAAAGCCGCCGTTTTAGAATTCATAGCAAGGGATGACTTTGCCGCCATTTCATGCCGGCTCTCGGCGGTGAGGGGAAGGGGAAAACGGTAAATCCTCAACTCCGATCTCACGAAGAGCTCAAAGATACTTCAGGTATCGATTTAGGCGAAGTTGACACAGCCAGACGACAACCAGCCACGCTTTACGGCTCGCTGAACATAAATTAAAGTTGTGTGGCCGAAGAATAAAATTAATTTATTTTAATTTTTGTAATTTATTACGGGTTA
>OX393562.1:6094703-6107203 GCA_947652115.1 Blastomussa wellsi
TTGCAAAAAAAAAAAATGAAGAAAATATTAATTGGCTGTTTCGGCACTGGTTTAGCCGTCGGAGCAGCTTACTTAATGTACAAAGGATGGAAAGAATATCAACGACAGACTCAGGAGAAAAACACTGAGGTGAGTTGCACTGAGAAGTAAATAAAGAGATTTCGTTAATAGCATTCTGATTACTCAAGTCAAAAGTCACACCAGAGGAACAGATCGATGAAAAAGAAAAAAAAGAATCTCGTGAGAAATTGAGGCCAAATTGTATCGTTTCCAGCGACCTGAAACTTGGGATCGAGTTTTCCTTCATTTCTGGGCGCGCTTTTCGCACTTCGAAAAGACGCGGGCGCTTGGTTAAAAATGCTTGTAAGTTTTGTCAAATTACGATGTATTTAGTTTGTATTTAGTTCTGAAAGTTACCAGCTGCACAACGTGAAAGTGTCATCAAATTTATCATTACCGCGCGCGCTCCTTTTCTGCAACGTACAGGCGATTCGCTCTCATTAAAAAAAAAAAGATTGACCACTTTCGCTCACTTGGCTTAGACGGATACATTTCTCCGCCAATTTCTGAAACAACTATTTGTTTCAAAAATCCATCTTTGACTTTTTATTTTCTTGCCTCTTTACTCGGGCTTCCGAAGGAAACGCCCGAGTTGTAATTACGGCTTTGTTATTTTTTGCCTTCTCCCGCAAATCGCAGTCAAGACCTTAACACGCATGCGTGACGTTACGTGCGTACCAGGGAGCTAGCAACTCGGCTAATTAGCCATTGTCATTGTTGCAATTAGAAAATTATCATTGCCAACAAGTGGAAGGGTTGAATTGTAAAAAAAAAAACAGTAAACTCGCGCGTTCAGGTCACAACTTTGCCATGCAGTTCATAAGGAATGAGGTGACAACGACATGAACAAAAAGTATCAAATTGTTCTTAAGAAAGCCCGGGTTCTCGCAGATATGCGTGGTAAAACATATTTTTCGACAACAAGGCCGTCTTTATATATTTTTGCATTTACCGCTGTCCTTCTACCAATGTACAACGCTACAACTGATTCTGTTGCTTTGTTTTCAGAAGGACATTTTATAAGATATTGAACGAATGAATGTTTGTTAAGTTAGCGTTACGATTCAGTGGACTTTTCACTTTGTGAAATCAGTAATGGCTTAATTAACTAACTCGCAAAAAAAATCAAAATCAAACTATCTGCCAGTTTACAATGCGATTATTGATCATTTTCGTGCCTTTCTTAAAGCGATTTTTTTTGTGATCGAGTTTCAAATTCAAAATCGCGTTTGCAATCAAAAATGATTTCGATTCTCCGATTTCTCTTCCCTCAGTGTTTCCCCTTTGATTTATTCCCCCCGCGCTTCGCGCTTGAGCCATAAATCTAAGTGGGTCGTAATTTACAGTACGGTCCTTGAACACGGTTAGTAAGAGGTATATAAACAATTAGATTATTCTCTCTTGTTCGACTTCCATGGGGTGATAAATAATGGAGCAAAGTCCTCGTCAGCTAACTACTACCCCAAGCGGTCCAACTCATAATCTTTACTTTTACATAATAATTCGCCTAAAGGCTCGCGTTAGTTTATATATTCAAGGAAAGTAAGCTGGAACACGCAGTGGCCTAATGGTTAGTGCGCTGGCCTCCGGATCGGACGGTCTGGGTTCTAGCCTCTAGCCGGGGCACTGCGTTGTGTTCTTGGGCAAGACACTTGGGGAATAGAAATACTCTATGTCGCTTCATGCTACAGAAACCGGGATAAGCCCCGTTCTGATGGGCCACTAGGCCCGAATGCAACCTTTACCTTTCACCTTTTTAAAGTAAGCTGTTGTACACCTCAATTACTTGCATACACATGATACTTCACGGAGAGGAGGGTGAAAATAAATTTTCTCTCTAGCACCAGGTTATTTGGGTACTTGCAGGATGAAAAGAGAATTTGGTTTGTGCCGTTTTGAAAGTTGGAACCTTTTTATAAAATAACCCAGTCAATCACATCTTGGGCAAAGGTCTACCACGAGAACGTGTTCCATAACTATTTCTTGCCATGCCACTGATAGAAAATACGATTACTAAATATCGGCGGGTAAAAGATCGCAGCACCCGATAATGGAAGGCTCGGTTCAATACCGTCCTCGAATAGAGAATAGCTCTCCTGTGTTCTCTTTGGCTTCTATTTTGTATCGCAGGATATAAATAGAAGCCCAAGAACTTTAAAAAACTAGTGCTAAGTTTTCAATTACTACGTTTTACGCCAATCTCTCGAAAATCATCCTCGTACTCGATCTAGTACTCGAACTGATTTCTTTTTTGTAAATTAACAGGCGTTAGTGGATAACTCTTCAGTGGTGCTACAAAAAGTATCACAGCCACATAAAACTGACGAGCACCGCTTGAAAGAAGTTGGTAAAGAGACTCAAGATGTAGAAACTTGCACTGACGTTCCATCGCTCTACCAAGCGTTATCGGTTGAGACAAGTTCAGCGCACGGACAAAAGCTAGATCACGGCACCGGAGACGTTTGTGACACAAACGATTACGTTAAACAGTCCTCTGGTAACGGTGAGAATATTGCTGAAGCTGGCGTAAAGACAAAAACTTTGCGGACGATTTTCAGGACTGAAGAACTGGCTGATGGTCATGTCACGGAATTGGGGGAAGAAACCCTGCCAATCAACAGGATCTGCGACGATCCCCAGCTGCCAATCAACAGGAGTTGTGAGGAACCCGTGCCAATCAACAGGAGTTGTGAGGAGCCCGTGCCAATCAACGGGAGCTGTAAGGAGCCCGTGCCAATCAACAGGAGTTGTGAGGAGCCCGTGCCAATCAACAGGAGCTGTGAGGAGCCCGTGCCAATCAACGGGAGCTGTAAGGAGCCCGTGCCAATCAACAGGAGTTGTGAGGAGCCCGTGCCAATCAACAGGAGCTGTGAGGAGCCCCTGCCAATCAACAGGAGCTGTGAGGAGCCCCTGCCAATCAACAGGAGCTGCGAGGAGCCCATGCCAATCAACAGGAGCTGTGAGGAGCCCGTGCCAATCAACAAGAGCTGTGAGGAGCCCGTGCCATTCAACAGGAACTGCGAGGAGCCCGTGCCGATCAACAGAGGGAGGAGAAGCTACAGCCCCACACGTTTCGGTACTATATAAAATTACTTTCGGTAATATAAAATTGATCGGCAGAATATTTGTTCCGACTACCAATAGCCTAGCTGTTCTGCAGCCTAAATTTGTCGGGGTTTGAAATTACATTTGTTAGGTCCGTTAAATGCGGTAATAATGATGTCTGGGATGTAAAGTCTCTCGAAAACGGGTTTCGAATTTGGAGATCTGGATGGCACATACCCAACGAAAACCTCGTTATACCCTTCCCCGGAGGGCATGCGCTTGGCTTGGTGCACAATGTGTTCCCCCTAACATTTGAAGATGCTTCGCCACCTCTGAATGTCCTGAGTGAGAAAGATAAACCCAAAGAAATATCTATTACTTCCATTAACCAGGGCAGTACCTAGCAAGGGGCAAGACTAGGCAGTTGCCTCGTCGAGATTTTACCCGAAAATGAAAAACGAAATACGTTTAGTTGATCGCAGTTGACAAAAAACATTCCCAGTTGAAAAAAATTGATTGTTTTAAGAAAAACCGCGCGAAGAATACTGGGGATAGTATTTGGAACGTCCAGATTTCAAACTTTTCTTAGAGCAACCTCATCCTTGAGATGAGGCTGTTTTGAGGGTGTGTTGGGTGCCCCCTTCTCCCGCGCAACGTTTCCCCCGTCTATGTCAAAAGTCTAGCTTCGCCCCTGCATTGACACTCTAAATTGCGTTCATACTGCTGCCACAAAGATATCAAAGCTGTGAATTATTCACTGCATTAGCATCTGAGTTGAAAAGCTAACACTTATAGTTTAAAGCACTGTAAGGGCTGATTTTCACGGCACAACTTTTCCTCGTGCAGCAAGCTTACGACAAACTCGTGACATTTACACTTGCACGACATGTTCACTCAAAGCATGCCCTCTGAATTCTCTATCTATCTCGGCTTCGGTTGCATATCACAGGGTTGCAAAACAAGTTTCAAAATCCTACAGCATTTATTGTTACGTTTGCGACAGTCGTTAGAGTTCTAGGCTTCATTTAGACGATGCAATTCGTCTCGTAGGTTCGACGTAAGATTTTCAACATACCGTGTTAATCTGGACCCGTATTGAACTGAAACTTCTTGTTTGCTAGGACTACAAGAGGTCAGCACTCCTTGCTCAATGGAGACAGATGCACTGTCCCACCCGGTTCTACAAATTCCTAAGGATTTTAATGAAAACTTTGCCGCCTCATCATCGCCACCAGCTGAATTAAGTCAGGAGGATGTGGGCGACAACGGAAGTCAGTCTAACATTGCAAAAACCAAGAAAAAGTATAAAGACTTTGGAAGCAGAAGAAACAAAAAGAAAAAATATAGAAAGAAAGGAAGTTTCTTCACCTGAAGTTTGAGGGCCCTGAAGGGGAACTTATTATTATTATTATTAATCCTATTTCGCAGCCCATATTTTACTCGAACTCCATTTCCCAGTTTTTTATCCCAAATCCCAGTCCCAGTCCCAGGCTCCCGACGGGGATTATAAATCTCATTTTACCCATCTCCAAGCCTACGTTTTTCCCAAATCCCAGTCTCGGTCCCATTGTTTGGTTGTTATTCCTGGTCCCAGGCCCAGGCTTCTGACGGGGCTTATAAATCTCATTTTATCCATCTCCCAGTTATTTCCCAGCCTAAGTTTTTCCCATTCTCGTCCCCAGAGCCACTTGTTTCTCGTGCACAGGCCCAGCCAGCTAAGAGGGACAAGCGGCTCTGGGACGGGAATGAGTTTTTACCAAATCCCTGTCTCAGCCCCAGTCCCATTTTTGGGGTTGTAATTCCCAGTCCCCTAAAGTAAAGATTTTTCCCCCTCACCCCTTGAGGCCAGTCTTTATTAACGTAAACCCTACTTTATTTTAAATACTTTTTCAACACTTTATTTTAACCACCAGGCGTTGCTTTAAGGAATAAGAAACACTGAAAAAATAAACTACTACTTCATTTGAATGGATTATGCGTGCATTGTTGCATTGTTTTGTTTTACCCGTACGTGCAATAGTTATCGCCGTTTGTAAGTTTGGTTTAGGATGAATTTATCAAGGCTGATAAGCACTTTCAGTTATACATTGACAGAAAGTAATTATTTCTCTGTTTTACTGCACCTATGGCTTTTTCCTACTCGCACGTTTGCATTAATGCCGTTAAGGTGGCTCATGATGGTTTACGTGTGGGAGGCCGCGTGGCCTAAGGTCCGGGCTCGAGCCTCGGCCGGGGCCCTACGTTGTGTTCTTGAGCAAGACACTCGGGCCGGGGCGGCCGGGAGGGCTGCAGCCTGCCGCCCCCCCCCCCCCCCCCCTTCCCCACCACAACACCACAGATTTGGGCAAGGCAACGTAGGATAATTTTTTGGGCAATTGTTCACCCCCCGGCAAAAGAAATTGCCCGTATGCTTATGCTGACTTTACTCTCATAGTGTCTGTTTTCATCCATCCATTTTAAGTTTAAAACACATGTTTCCACATCCATAGAAACTTCTATTATCTTCAGTTAATTAATAATGGTAATGACACTGAGTGGAGTACAATTCGGTATGTAATTATACGAGTGATTAACAAAAGCGGACGACCGCGAAGCGGGAGTCCGATTTGTTAATCGCGAGTATGATTACGGACAGAATTTGGACGACACGATGTCCTGTTATCAATTAATCATAACCATTACAATTTCCGAAAAACAAAAAGTTTTCCTTAAAAAAAGCTTATAATAGCAATTCTTAAAATATGATAAATACAATTTCCGAAAAATATACAGAGAATAGCTTTAGTCATTTTGGAAAAGCCCCAGCCTTGAAGGGTACGCTTTTGTTGCCATAGTGATTGTAACCAATGTGGTGATTGGTGGATTTAGCTGACAGGATTAAAAAGATTGGCTTATGTAACTGTCCGATTACAGCCAACTGTCCGATTACACTGTCCGATTACAACTTTGCAGATTAATTAATGCAAAATACAGCAGTTTTTGCACCCATCAGTTGTGAGGAAATTGTAATGGTTATGATTAGTGTGCAAAGCTTATACAGATATGATTGTCGCGGTATAAGCATAAGCGTCTCGTTAGACGAGGTTGATTTGGTAGGTCTGGAAAATAACGTTAAATGTGACGACTAAAACGATGAAAAATAAACAAGAAAGATAAAACAGCTAATATATTTAAAGAAATCTGCCCGATATTTCGGTTTGCAAGACAAACCTTCCTCAGGGGCTGAGCGAACAAAAAATGTGACAAAATAAGAAAAGAACGGGAATTGGACATGACAGGCCTAACTGGCAGACGATGTACGCTTACTGCGACTGGGAAACGAGAACTTGGCAGGCTCGAAGGGAGGTTGGGGTGCAATGGCTACGCTGCCCTACCTACCCCTCCTCACCCCTCCCCCGTCCCGCAGGCTGCGGAGGTCAATCCACTTTTTTGTTGACCAACGATTAAAAAGTGCATATCATAAAATAAGGAGATGGTATGGTATAGTTCTGTTCGGATTTTCAACTTATTTCTATCTTCGTTCTTTTTTGTTCTCAACAGCATAAGGATACACCAACACATTCATTTTTTGTGTGTGTGTCGTCGTTTATGTGTAGAAAAAAGTTTTTTCTCCTATTGTGCTAATGCCAGAGAGATGCAAGATGGTGGTAAAGAAACAACCTTTGCATTGTGAAATGACTTGAAAGTACGCGATATAGCGTCGCAATGAGTCGCTATGATTTATGAAACAGAAAGTGTTTAAGATACAAGGTATGTTCCGAAGAGTGAGGCTTCTCCTGACAACGGAAGTTGCAAATGCCTGTATAAAACGATCGATCTTGCTAAAGTTTTGGAACAATTTCAAAGGCGAGCAAGTAAAATCGTATATCCTTTGGCGAGAAGCAAGGGTGGAAATATCATGTAACATGATCAGTAGAACCTCAGAGAAGCAATTTCAAACAAGTACCTGATTGCATTGCTGGCATTCAAGGCAGTATGATATGAAAACCGGCAGCCAAAAGCAAACTTCACAACATGGATATTACTCAAACTTTTGAACTTCAAAATGAATTTTTTTGGCGCAGAGACTACTTTACGTATGCATATTATAGTTTTAGAGGATAATATCACTATATGTAAGGCAGTTTTTTTGCTCGTTCTTTATAAGTGGGTCCAATTTGGCGCTGTGTAATCTCCAATCGGCTGCCAAAGGGATTGGGAACGACTTTACAGCCGTCCCTTTAGAGTACTGGGCACGGGTCGTTTATCGAAAATATATTAATACAGTCATTATCGATAATTTCCACTAATTTTGTATTTTATTATTGTTACGTCATCAAATTAAATCATTGAATTTAGACAGAAGAGACTTAAACTGCGACTCTCTCGGATACTTTTTCTAAAAAACATGAAGAAAATATTAATTGGCTGTTTCGGCACTGGTTTAGCCGTCGGAGCAGCTTACTTAATGTACAAAGGATGGAAAGAATATCAACGACAAACTAAGGAAAAAAACACTGAGGTGAGTTGCACTGAGAAGTAAATCAAGAGATTTCGTTGATAGCATTCTGATTACTCAAGTCAAAAGTCAGACCAGAGGAACAGATGAAATAAAAAAAAGAATCTCGTGCGAAATTGAGGCCAAATTGTATCGTTTCCAGCGACCTGAAACTTGGGATCGAGTTTTCCTTAATTTCTGGGCGCGCTTTTCGCACTTCGAACAGACGCGGGCGCTTGGTTAAAAATGCTTGTAAGTTTTGTCAAATTACGATGTATTTTGTTTGTATTTAGTTCTGAAAGTTACCAGCTGCACATCGTGAAAGTGTCATCAAATTTATCATTACCGCGCGCAGGCGATTCGCTCTCATTAAAAAGAAAGATTGACAACTTTCGCTCACTTGGCTTAGACGGATACATTTCTCTGCCAATTTCTGAAACAACTATTTGTTTCAAAAATCCATCTTTGACTTTTTATTTTCTTGCCTCCTTACTCGGGCTTCCGAAGGAAACCCCCGAGTTGTAATTACGACTTTGTTATTTTTTGCCTTCTCCCGCAAATCGCAGTCAAGTCCTTAACACGCATGCGTGACGTTACGTGCGTACGAGGGAGCGAGCAACTTGGCTAATTAGCCATTGTCATTGTTGCAATTAGAAAATTATCATTGCCAACACGCGAAAGGGTTGAATTGTAAAAAAAAAAAAAGTAAACTCGCGCGTTCAGGTCACAACTTTGCCATGCAGTTCATAAGGAATGAGGTGGCAACGACATGAACAAAAAGTATAAAATTGTTCTTAAGAAAGCCCGGGTTCTCGCAGATATGCGTGGTAAAACATATTTATGCGACAACAAGGCCGTCTTTATATATTTTTTCATTTACCGCTGTCCTTCTACCAATGTACAACGCTACAACTGATTCTGTTGCTTTGTTTTCAGAAGGACATTTTATAAGATATTGAACGAATGAATGTTTGTTAAGTTAGCGTTACGATTCAGTGGACTTTTCACTTTGTGAAATCAGTAATGGCTTAATTAACTAACTCGCAAAAAAAATCAAAATCAAACTATCTGCCAGTTTACAATGCGATTATTGATCATTTTCGTGCCTTTCTTAAAGCGATTTTTTTTGTGATCGAGTTTCAAATTCAAAATCGCGTTTGCAATCAAAAATGATTTCGATTCTCCGATTTCTCTTCCCTCAGTGTTTCCCCTTTGATATATTTCCCGCGCGCTTCGCGCTTGGGCCATAAATCTAAGTGGAAAAACGTGGGTCGTAATTTACAGTACGGTCCTTGAACACGGTTAGTAAGAGGTATATAAACAATTAGATTATTCTCTCTTGTTCGACTTCCATGGGGTGATAAATAATGGAACAAAGTCCTCGTCAGCTAACTACTACCCCAAGCGGTCCAACTCATAATCTTTACTTTTACATAATAATTCGCCTAAAGGCTCGCGTTAGTTTATATATTCAAGCAAAGTAAGATGGAAGACGCAGTGGCCTAATGGTCAGTGCGCTGGACTCCGGATCGGACGGTCTGGGTTCGAGCCTCTAGCCGAGGCACTGCGTTGTGTTCTTGGGCAAGACACTTGGGGAATAGAAATACTCTATGTCGCTTCATGCTACAGAAACCGGAATAAGCCCCGGTCTGATGGGCCACTAGGCCCGAATGCAAACTTTACCTTTCACCTTTTTAAGGTAAGCTGTTTTACACCTTAATTACTTGCATACACATGATACTTCACGGAGAGGAGGGTGAAAATAAATTTTCTCTCTAGCACCAGGTTATTTGGGTACTTGCAGGATGACTAAAGAGAATTTGGTTTGTGCCGTTTTGAAAGTTGGAATTTTTTTACAAAATAACCCAGTCAATCACATCTTGGGCAAAGGTCTACCACGAGAACGTGTTCCATAACTATTTCTTGCCATGCCACTGATAGAAAATACGATTACTAAATATCGGCAGGTAAAAGATCGCAGCACCCGATAATGGAAGGCTCGGTTCAATACCGTCCTCGAATAGAGAATAGCTCTCCTGTGTTCTCATTGGGTCTATTTTGTATCGCAGGATATAAATAGAAGCCCAAGTACTTTAAAAAACTAGTGCTAAGTTTTCAATTACTACGTTTTACGCCAATCTCTCGAAAATCATCCTCGTACTCGATCTAGTACTCGAACTGATTTCTTTTTTGTAAATTAACAGACGTTAGTGAATAACTCTTCAGTGGTGCTACAAAACGTATCACAGCCACATAAAACTGACGAGCACCGCTTGAAAGAAGTTGGTAAAGAGACTCAAGTTGAAGATGTAGAAACATGCACTGACGTTCCATCGCTCTACCAAGCGTTATCGGTTGAGACAAGTTCAGCACACGGACAAAAGCTAGATCACGGCACCGGAGACGTTTGTGACACAAACGATTACGTTAAACAGTCCTCTGGAAACGGTGAGAATATTGCTGAAGCTGGCGTAAAGACAAAAACTTTGCGGACGATTTTCAGGACTGAAGAACTGGCTGATGGTCATGTCACGGAATTGGGGGAAGAAACCCTGCCAATCAACAGGATCTGCGACGATCCCCAGCTGCCAATCAACAGAAGCTGTGAGGAGCCCGTGCCCCCCCCCAACCCAAATTTTGGGTAACTCACATTTTTTCGGCAGCAAGAGAAATTTGGGCAAGGCAACGTAGGATAATTTTTTGGGCAATTGTTCATCCCCGGCAAAAAAAATTGCCCGTATGCTTATGCTGACTTCACTCTCATAGTGTCTGTCTTCATCCATCAATTTTAAGTTTAAAACACATGTTTCCACATGCATAGAAACTTCTATTATCTTCAGTTAATTAATAATGGTAATAGGACTGAGTGGAGTACAATTCGGTATGTAATTATACGAGTGATTACTCTAATCGCGAGTATGATTACGGACAGAATTTGGACGACACCATGTCCTGTCATGATCAATTAATCATAACCATTACAATTTCCGAAAAACAAAAAGTTTTCCTTGAAAAAAGCTTATAATAGCAATTCTTAAAATATGATAAGTACAGTTTCCGAAAAATATACAGAGAATAGCTTTAGTCATTTTGGAAAAGCCCCAGCCGTGAAGGGTACGTTTTTGTTGCTATAGTGATTGTAATCAATGTGGTGATTGGTGGATTTAGCTTACAGGATTAAAATTATTGGCTTATGTAACTGTCCGATTACAGGTGTCCGATTACAGCCAACTGTCCGATTACACTGTCCGATTACAACTTTGCATATTAATTAATGCAAAGTACAGCAGTTTATGCACCAATCAGTTGTGAGGAAATTGTAATGGTTATGATTAGTGTGCAAAGCGTATACAGATATGATTCTCGCGGTATAAGCATAAGCGTCTCGTTAGACGAGGTTGATTTGGTAGGTCTGAAAATAACGTTAAATGTGACGACGAAAACGATGAAAAATAAACAAGAAAGATAAAACAGCTAATATATTTAAAGAAATCTGCCCGATATTTCGGTTTGCAACACAAACCTTCCTCAGGGGCTGAGCGAACAAAAAATGTGACAAAATAAGAAAAGAACGGGAATTGGACATGACAGGCCTAACTGGCAGACGATGTACGTTTACTGCGACTATGAAACGAGAACTTGGAAGGCCCGAAGGGAGGTTGGGGTGCAATGGCTGCGCTGCCCTACCTACCCCTCCTCACCCCTCCCACGTCCCGCAGGCTGCGGAGGTCAATCCACTTTTTTGTTGACCAACGATTAAAAAGTGCATTTCATAAAATAAGGAGATGGTATGGTATAGTTCTGTTCGGATTTTCAACTTATTTCTATTTTTGTTCTTTTTTGTTCTCAACAGCATAAGGATACACCAACACATTCATTTTTTGTGTGTGTGTCGTCGTTTATGTGTAGAAAAAAAGTTTTTTCTCCTATTCTACTAATGCCAGAGAGATGCAAGATCGTGGTAAAGAAACTCCCTTTGCATTGTGAAATGACTTGAAAGTACGCGATATAGCGTCGCAATTAGTCGCTATGATTTATGAAACAGAAAGTGTTTAAGATACAAGGTATGTTCCGAAGAGTGAGGCTTCTCCTGACAACGGAAGTTGCAAATGCCTGTATAAAACGACCGATCTTGCTAAAGTTTTGGAACAATTTCAAAGGCGAGCAAGTAAAATCGTATATCCTTTGGCGAGAAACAAGGGTGGAAATATAAGGTAACATGATCAGTAGAACCTCAGACAAGCAATTTCAAACAAGTACCTGATTGCATTGCTGGCATTCAAGGCAGTATGATATGAAAACCGGCAGCCAAAAGCAAACTTCACAACATGGATATTACTCAAACTTTTGAACTTCAAAGTGAATTTTTTTGGCGCAGATACTACTTTACGTATGCATATTACAGTTTTAGAGGATAATATCACTATATGTAAGGCAGTTTTTTTTTTTTGCTCGTTCTTTATAAGCTGTAAAAGTGGGTCGAATTTGCCGCTGTGTAACCTCCAATCGGCTGCCAAAGGGATTGGGAACGAATTTGCAGCCGTCCCTTTAGAGTACTGGGCACGGGTCGTTTATCGAAAATATATTAATACAGTCATTATCGATAATTTCCACTAATTTTGTATTTTATTATTGTTACGTCATCAAATTAAATCATTGAATTTAGACAGAAGAGACTTAAACTGCGACTCTCTCGGATACTTTTGCCAAAAAAAAAATGAAGAAAATATTAATTGGCTGTTTCGGCACTGGTTTAGCCGTCGGAGCAGCTTACTTAATGTACAAAGGATGGAAAGAATATCAACGACAAACTAAGGAAAAAAACACTGAGGTGAGTTGCACTGAGAAGTAAATCAAGAGATTTCGTTGATAGCATTCTGATTACTCAAGTCAAAAGTCAGACCAGAGGAACAGATGA
>OX393562.1:6112203-6149703 GCA_947652115.1 Blastomussa wellsi
CCAGTCTCGGTCCCATTGTTTGGTTGTTATTCCTGGTCCAAGGCCCAGGCTTCTGACGGGGCTTATAAATCTCATTTTATCCATCTCCCAGTTATTTCCCAGCCTAAGTTTTTCCCATTCTCGTCCCCAGAGCCACTTGTTTCTCGTGCACAGGCCCAGCCAGCTAAGAGGGACAAGCGGCTCTGGGGACTAGAATGAGTTTTTACCAAATCCCTGTCTCAGCCCCAGTCCCATTTTTGGGGTTGTAATTCCCAGTCCCCTAAAGTAAAGATTTTTCCCCCTCACCCCTTCAGGCCAGTCTTTATTAACGTAAACCCTACTTTATTTTAACTACTTTTTCAACACTTTATGTTAACCACCAGGCTTTGCTTTAAGGAATAAGAAACACTGAAAAAATAAACTACTACTTCATTTGAATGGATTATGCATGCATTGTTGCATTGTTTTGTTTTACCCGTACGTGCAATAGTTAACGCCGTTTGCAAGTTTGGTATAGGATGAATTTATCAAGGCTGATAAGCACTTTTAGTTATATATTGACAGAAAGTAATTATTTCTCTGTTTTACTGCACCTATGGCTTTTTCCTACTCGCACGTTTGCATTAATGCCGTTAAGGTGGCTCATGATGGTTTACGTGTGGGAGGCCGCGTGGCCTAAGGTCCGGGCTCCAGCCTCGGCACTACGTTGTGTTCTTGAGCAAGACACTTCACCATAGACGTACGGGCCGGGGCGGCCGGGAGGGCTGCAGCCTGCCCCCCCCCCCCCCCCCCCAATTTTGGGTAACTCAGATTTTTTGAGCAGCAAGAGAAATTTGGGCAAGGCAACGTTGGATAATTTTTTGGGCAATTGTTCACCCCCCGGCAAAAAAAATTGCCCGTACGCTTATGCTGACTTCTCTCATAGTGTCTGTCTTCATCCATCTGGGTTAACCCTGCAATGGACTGGCATCGCATCCGCTTCATGCTACGGAGACATAGATAAGCTCCGGCCTGATGGGCCACGAGGCTCGTAAGCAGACTTATAATGGTTTACACAGGGTTTACAATATACACGTGCACGTCCCTGTCTTCTGAATTATATTGCAGCAACACCAATAATGCTGACGAGCAACTTTTGGGATAAATGTGTAAAGATTTTAGCGATGAACAAATTGATACCCATGCCAATTCATTGCCACGGCACCGTCAAAGGAGGTCAAAACTATTCGGTGAAAGTTTGTCTTTTACGCATTTTTGTTCGGTCGACGAAAGGAACATTTCTGCAATTTTAAAAAAATTCTGTCAATAGTCTGAAACCTATTGACATTCTCGCAGCCAGATTTGCTTTGCTGGGGCCACTGCAGTTGAAGCAGTCGCGACTCGAAAGTTGTAACTGCAACATGGCGCTGTACACTTTCCTGGTGATGGAGAACCAATCAAAACAAGTGAAATTTCGACAACATATTCGTATTTTGCGTGTGCACGTTCAAAGGACCAGCAAAAATCCACGCGCGTTTTCTCTCCGTTTTTATGTTGTTTTGTGTTCTGTTTGCGCGTAATCATTTCAAGGTCAAATGAAAACTTGTTAGCTTTGATGAAATTCTGCTGTGGGAAAACAAAAGAAACACTTGAAAAGGCAAAACACTCCTTTAACTTTAATTCCGCCTTGGTAGCTCTATCATACATTTTACATCAGGTACCTGACTGGGCGGGTCACACAACATTAAAACAAAACTGTTAAGAACTACCTACATGGCATTAATTCTAGTTTTAAAATAAATCCAGACAAATGCCACCCTGGGTAAGAGCAATTAAATATTTCTTATACAATGACAAGTGCTCAAATTTAACCCAAAACTACACGTCCGCTAAACCTCTGGGGTTTGATTCTATTTACAGTAGTTCAGGAAAGTTTCTAATGTTCAATTTGCACAAGAGCCGGGAAGGTACGCATGCGAAGTCGTTCTACTTCTGCGCGCAGCACCGCTACCTCCTGCGCCTGCGCTTTGGCGAGGTCCACCAACTTGCGCCGTGCCACAATGTCCTGCAGGCGTCGCTCGGCTCCAGTGTCACTCCGACCAGCAGCTGTGTAAGGAAAGAATGGAAACAAAAACCTGTTTTACTTGTTTGTCATTTCTTCATTCGCATGTGATCTGGATGAGCGATTTTCATTTCAGAACCGTTATCGCCCCCAAAACCACTTGTCCCTCTTAGCCGGCGGGGCCTGTGCATGAGAACAAGTGCACAGGTCTCGCCGGCTCTTGTTTCAAATCATGTAAATGTTCTCCTGTTTTAAACACGCACTCGCATTCAAGTACTGCAAAACAATGATAACAACGTGTGGAGAAAAGATTTCTGGTGGCTCTTTTATTCAGAAGGGCTGATTATGGGAAGAATTTTGCGTCTTAATATTGCTTTGGCATATACTTAGAAGGGGATTTGCTTCTGAAAATTTTCAGATGCGATACAACGGTATGAATGACAAACAATCTCTACTGCAGTGTAGTCTTGGAGTAAGTTGTAACGATATAAAATACCTCGAAACAGATTCTGCTTTATCGGAACTAAATCCTACAAGATGGGAGGCTAGCTTAGAGGCGAGCTGGCTTAATGACTAGTGCACAGAACTCCTGATCACGCGATCCGAGCTCCTTCCCTGGCCGGGCCACTGCGTTGTGTTCTTGGAAAAGATACTTTACTCTCACAGTGCCTCTCTCCACCAGGTGTATAAATGGCTACCGGCGAATTTAATTTAATGCCAGGGGTAACCCTGCGATGGACTAGCATCCTATCCAGGGGGGAGTAAAAATACTTCTAGCATCGAACGCAGAGTTGACTTCAAAGACGATCCTGGTTGTGTCAGAGAGAGGGCTCTTATAACTTCATAAATCTATCGGATAGCCCGCGTAGCTGGCGGGATTGACGCGCGCAAGTGACTTGGCAACTTAGTGATTTAGCAATCGAAAAAAGAACTCTGTCGTCAATCGCCAACAGGCTATTTATGGCAGGGCTTTTTCTGTACGATATTTGTTGGTTTATTTTCAAGAGGGCCCCCTCCTCAATGCTAAGACAGTGCTCTGAAAAATTCCTTGAAGACATGACGGAAACAGGAAAACATCAAGCGACGTAAATAACTGGAATGACTTCAGCAAACAACATTCCACATACCATTTGCTTCATTCACATTCCTCCGTTCGGCGACCGACAGAGCTAGCTCCTCTAAATCAGTATCGAGCTGTTCATTTTCTTTTTCCTTGCGCCGAATCAGTCTCTTGATATTCTTAATAGTGTCCTTGCGGTCGTTCACATTACGGTAATGCATCTGAACGATAAACAAGAAAAATAACCCAGATAAGAAACACAATATACCACAAAAAGAAGAGAACAGATCAGCAAAAATTATTTTTAAAAGAACATGGAAAACAGATTTTTAGAGTTTAAAAACAGTTCTGAGAACAGAAAACGTACAGTCAAGGCATTTCCTTCCAATGAGCCAATCAAAACACGAAGCAAGTTCATATTGACCATTTTCGCATTGCCCATAATACACCTTGTTTACCCCCCAAAATTTTGCATAAGCATTGCCTTCCGATTCTCTTGGGACGACTGTAATACCCAGGTTATGCAAACATTTGGGGGGTAAACAAGGTGTATTATGGGCAATGCGAAAATGGTTAATAGCCGGAAAAAAGCGCGGGAAAATGTGCGCGAGAAAGTGTAGCCAGCGGACAGCGCCCCTCCGAGACGGGAGCCTGTTCGCAGGCTAGAGAAAGGCACAATTGGCCTGATTGCTTGAGGAATTACAGTAAAGGGGTGTGAGTTTTTTAAACTAACTTCTTAACGAAGGAAAGCAAATATCGCTCAAGTTGTCTCTGAACTAACAAAAGAAGCGGGTGTTTCGCTTGATTCTCTAGTTCTTACAATGCATAATCAACAATTCTACTATAAAAACCGCTGACCTTTTCCTGTAGCGTAAGCGTCTTCTCCAGGGTCTCAATCTCCTGCTGTTGCCTGGCTTGTTGATCTCCCTCCGAGAGAAACTGGGGCGAAAACAACCAAACATTTTTGACTGACCTTTTCATCAAGTAGATCGGCAGATAAATGTTTGGAAAATGTTAGTCGATTTAATTTCGATTCAGTTTCTATTTGTCTTGTAATATTTTTAACGTAGCGCAAATTAGTAATTGAATGTATTGTAATTGTAAGTATTCAGTAATGTATTGCAAGAGAGAAATGTTTTGCAAGCAATTTGTTTAGAAAGAAGTGATATTTTCAATAAGCTAAAAGAGTACGCATTAAAAAAGTAGTACAATGTAATTAGTGTTTCAGATTGTAATGTGGCTAAATAACATTTAGGCAAAGTTAACCTCACGACAAGTGAGGTCAGCGGACATTTGTCGCAGGTGGCCTGGTGCGACTATGTGTTAAGCTTGGGCACCTCGCGATTTCGGTGCTTTTGCTTGCTTGCACAATTCGCTGCACTTAGCTCTCTTGCAGTGCATTCTGAGGCCATTTGTGCCCACTCCACCCTCCCTCAAGTTTGGATGGGTTAGGTAACTATTGGTTGGTAAGTACTCCACTGAGTCAGTCAGTGTGACGGTGCCTTGGTGGTGACCGCTCGCCCGGTTGCCATGGTAACCTCCTTTTCTGGGCTAGTTGTTGCCCGGCTCCACCAAACCTTAAGGCACCAGCTCCCAAGCTCATCTACTGGCGATGAGTAAGTATTGAAACTCGTAGGTAACTTGTTTGGTACACTGTCACTAATGTAACCACTGCATGTAGTGCAATAAAAATATCACATTTACCACACTCGTGTTGTTTCGACATTGCTGATCCAAGCAGTATCCAGGACTCGTGTCATATATGAACCCAGTAAATGGCCTTAGCTCGCCAGGAGTTCCCGCAGCTCAGTTGGTTAGAGCACCTGACCGGTAATCTGGGAGGTCACGGGTTCGAAACCTGTCGGGGACTCAGATTTTTTCCTGGTTCCACGCTCGTGTAATAATTGATCATTTCATCTTTATCAAAATCTTCTGTTAATGTTGATGTTCTTGGGCGTAAAAATGTTTTTGGCCCGACTCAGGCTCATTGTAGATATTGAGAACAACAATCAAAGACAGTAAGCGATATCTTGAACATTGCCGGCAGTCAGTCGACGTTTATTTTTGATCGAAAATCAGGCTACGAACCGTTGCCAAAATTCAATCATGTTTGACATTTAAAACAAAATTTGCTCTACGTTTTCTTGAAATGAAACATACAGAATTCTATAGACAGCAAAGAAATAGCTATTTAGCGTCTTTAAAAGTATAAATTGTGCAGCAAACTGAGCTGGCAGTTTGGCATTGAACGAGTTTCGCTCGATGAAAACAGTTCGGCTGCCTGGATTCTTCTTCGAGTTTCCGCAAATAAATTGCTCTTCGGGTTTTCCTCGTCAAATCCTCGTAGAGCATCCGAGGGGTTTCCGATGGTCCTTATCAAATCACAAACAATACGAGTACTCAATATCGCAACGACAGCTTGACGAAATAAGGATACGATTCCGTCGCCTAGCAACCTATCAGTATTGTTACCTGTTGCAACTCCTTTGTAACTCTCAGTAACTGAATGTCACGAATCTTGGCCTGTAGATCCGCTGCCTGCATGTCCATTTTTTTGTGTTCCCTGCAAACAACGTAAGCACTCTTATGGTTATCTCAGCATGCCGACCAACTTGGACATGCTATAATCGAGTACGTGATTCACAGAGGATCAAATTACTGTTTTACCATTCCAATCGATGGATTCCTTTCCTGAACTCTTTGCTATCCTCCATGGTGGCAATTTTCCCTTTCCCTAGGGTCTATAGAACACACACGAAGAACACGTTTAGATCCCACACAATTCTACTAGGCATTTTTCTCGTCGTGGAAAGGTAAAGTAGAAATCAAAAGAAGCTGTAAGTAACACAACATTATGATGTAAAGTCCCATAAAATTCAATGTGTAGTCCTCGATCTGCATCTTTGACAAAATTGTAGAACGGACAAAATCTGCTTATGGTTCAGGAGAGTGGGTGGGGTGGTTTCTATACTTTAACGTTAACATCCCTATCCTGTTTTAGTTCGCCAAGAAGTAGCTTTTAACTGAAACGCGACTGACGCGAAACGACTGAAACGCGAAGTGTTATTACCGTGATTTGAGCATTAAGATCCTCCACCACTGAGCGGTGAATCAAAGCACTGTCTGCATAGTCGGTGATAAAGGGCCCCGGGGAGACCTCCACCTAAAACAAAACCAGGCAAATGTTACTTGTCGATAATGCAAGAACTACACGGAAAGAGAGCACTTCACATATCAAAAAACCAACCTGGCCCTGTTTGAGCAACAACTGAACTTCCAAGTTGATTTGAAACTTCATTTTCTCATCACGTAATCTAAACAAAAAGATCATCGTCATTATCATTTCCTTCTCGGGCCTACAAAGAGCTCAGTCAAATTGGACACATTTTGAAATGTTTAGCCTCAAATTTTCAAGTTACAAGTCTCCCTCATTAAAATTGATAGGCCAGAAGGTATTCTAAAAATACCGGGCTCTTTCTTACCTCTGTAGTTCCTGCAGGGTATGCTCCAGTTCTCTGTTGACTTTTTCATCCTCTTCAGTTCTTCTTTGCAAGAAAGAATTCATTTCGGCCAATATTAGTGCTTTGGCTTTAACCTGTACCAGGGAAAGAAACATGTCCAGTGTTTACAAGTGTTAAGTGCAGTAGTGAGTCAGCTCTTGAGATGCACGGCGGTGATCGATGACAGAAAAGCTTTTACATTTGCTTGGAAAGTTCAGAATGCTACGGACCATTCTCGTCCCCATAGCCCTTTTCGTTTCTCTTAGCCGACAGGGCCTTGGCACGAAAAACGAAGGGCTCTGGAGACATACGATTTCCAGTCCGAGTTTCTAGGACTTCCGCACTTCATGTATATAGCATTGATGTTTCTATATGTTGTGTGTTGTAATGAGGCGACCCACGAACATTTTGACTTCCGTTTAAGATTTCTTTGTTCTCAAAAGCCAATAAAAAAATTCGAATTGTTTTGAAAATCGTATGTCCCCAGAGCCCTTGGTTTTTCGTTCCAAGGCCCTGCCGGCTAAGAGAAACGAAAAGGGCTATGGGGACGAGAATGGCTACGTACGTGTTTTTAGGTCTTTTAATATTGCAGCATAAACACGCACAAACAACACGTACTTGTTGTTCACTTTCGACTTTCTGTCGCCTGGCTTGCACCAGTCTTTGCCAGACAGCAGATTCCACCCCTTCAGGCATGTGCTGCTCATCATCCAACTCGTCCATTGCTCGCTCCAGGCTCCTCATGGCGACAGAGTTAGTGCGCGAAGAGGACGGCCTGGGACCAAATGGGCTTCCAGTCTCTGGGATCTCGCCGTGTGATTCGGCGGCAGCCTTGAGCTGCTTCTGTCCTCTGAGCCGAAAAAAGAACAAACGAATTGAAATTAGTATTTATGTAGAGGAAAATAACGAAACCTTTACACAACCATCCAGGGGGCGCGGTGACCAAGGGCTAGTGCGCTGGACTCTGGATCGGACGGTTTGGGTTCGAGCCTCGGCCGGGGCACTGCGTTGTGTTCTTGGGCAAGACACTTCACTCTCACAGTGCCTCTCTTCACCCAGGTGTATAAATGGGTACCGGCGAATTTACTGCTGGGGGGTAACCCCGCGATGGACTAGCATCCCATCCAGGGGGGAGTAGAAGTACTCTCAGTCGCTTCGCGTTATTGAAACCGGGATAAGCTCCGGTGGTATGGTCCACTGGACTCGACGAAAATTTTACCTTTTTAACGCAACCATGCAAGAGACAGCGTGACCGAGTGGTTTAGGGCACTGATGTTGCAATAAAGAAGTTCTGGGTTCAAGGCCTCTACCCTGCCACTAGCGGGATCTTTTTCCCGGTAGTCCCAAGTTGAAAACCCCGGTCACGCTTTGCACATAGCTAACTGGTCTGCCTTCTGCCAGTGGAAATTTTAAGGGGGGGGGGTTCTTATTTACAGAACTAGAGCTGTTGCTAAGCGATCTTGGAGTTCTCCTCACCTTGGCCTCCGTTTAAACAGTTTATACAACTGTTCCACTGTGTGCAAGTCCTGGTCTGCAAACTCCTTCTTGAAAGCTTTATCCAGCGCCTTGTCTTCAGCCGACACGATCTCGTACGAGTCACGGAAGTGATCGACTTCACGCTTGGCTTCAGCCAAGGCACCAGCTGTCTGTGTCTTTCTTTCCCTCTTCTCGTTCATCCGCCGGGACAGCTCAGCTTCCTGGTGTTCCAGCTCGGCTTCAGTCAGTACTGACACCATCAAACGCAAGATCTTAAGGTCCTCCTACGATTACACACCAAATGAACAGTGATCAACATAGATCTAATTTCCCCTTAAAAACCGCTACTAAGCCAACGCTGTGAGAATATATCCAGTGTTCAAACATTAAAATGATTTAGCCTAAATCCTGGTCTGCAAACTCGAGCTCCTTCTTCAAGGCTTTATCGGCCGACACGATCTCGTACGCCATTTTTTCAGCCGACAAGATCTCGTTCGTCATTTTAAATCTGTCTTAGTCTTCTCCATCTAAAACCAGTCTATTTCCGTTGTCTTGAGTATCACCTCTTTGGTGATTTTCTTTCTTAGTACACTATTATTTTGAGGTTGCTTGGGTAATTTGGTTCGTTTGGTTCGTTGCAATAAACGACTCAAATATGATTACACACCTCGGGGCGCTTGAATCTGCAACATGCTTTGAATGTAAGAGTGCAAATGTAATAATAATAATAATAATAATAATAATAATAAACTTTATTTATCCACGGGATCCTTATCACTAAAAAGTGGTCTTCTAAAGAGCCGTGCGCATTAAACCTAGTACATAAAAACTAAGTGCTAAACTAAGTTAAGAAATTACTAATGTACAATAGCGGAATAAAAACTATCTAAAGTAGTGGCCTGCTTAGCCTCCGCTGACAGACTGTTCCATGTTACTGCGCCCCTATAACGAAAACTCTTTTTGAGGGCCTCAGTGTTCGGACGCGGAATAAACAGGTTAGAGAACCCATCCTTTATATAATGGAACGTCACGTTTACGCAAGCAAGGTGGAAACAAGTTTTGAAAACCAACCTGATAAATGACCATTTCTGTCTTGACTTTCCTCTGAAACAGCAGGCTCAGTTTCTCGTCAAACGAGGCGGTCGCATCACTGATTCCGCTCTGCAGTTTCTTGAGCTCAGTCTCCAGTGACTTGCGGTACTTCTCTCGGTCTTCTTGCAGCTGTTGTTTCTTCTTCTCAAAGTCCTTGGCGGCCTTCTGCTCTTCCTCGCTCCAGTCGTCTTGAGGTTTGTTGCTGATGAACTCTGGCGGTACCAGATCTTTCTTCAGCTCGTCCACAGGGTTAGCTTCCAGTCTTCCCTGCATCATCATCATCAACGCCCGCTCGCGTGCATTGTCGCCTTTTTCAGCCAGGCGTCGCTCTAAGAAAGAAATAAACAAATTAAACAATGAAATTTAATTGCGTGTTTGTTCTGTTTATAAGTTTGGTTTAAAATCCTGCTCGTGTAGTGCGAACATGTTTTCCTCTGAACCAATGCACCGTAAGTACAAAGATGGCGACGATCCATTCATCTATAATTCTTTGCGCGCGAAAACCCTAAAACTTTCAAAGCCCCTAAACTTTCAAATTCGGCAAGAACAATGTTGCTACTAGAGGAACGAATTTCGTTAAATTGCAACTTTCTATATACCCTGTGGGCTGTGTTAGGGTCGCAAGGTATTGTGGTAAAATGTACAGCCGCCATCTTTTTTCCTACGGTTGATTGCGTGCATGAAGTTTCCCGCGGTTTTCACCCGCGTTTGGCACAGACTTTGCTTCGAGATTTGATTGGTCCATTGCGTTAGTTGCGGTGTACTGATTGGCTGTGGGATTATTGTGAACTCTAAAGCAGCCAACAGAACATTGCGAATATTTCTGTTTGACTTGATTTACCGCCCCAAATAATATAATTTGTGATTGCACCGTGTTATCATAAATTACTACTTTGCCGGCACGTATCAGAGGTCTGAGGAGGGTGTTAGTGCGCGGTGAGTTATGGAAATTGTGTTTGTATTTCAGTCGTTAGGAAGGTGAGACATTCGACGGTCAGCCTTCACCGTGTTGCTTTTTACTTGTGTGTTTATCGATGTTTATAGTTTAGGCACTAGCATACCCTAAAACCTCAAGGGTTGCACCACTGCCTTGGTCGGGGGTACACGTTCCCCGTCTTTTTTCCACTTGCTGGTTTTTTTGGGGTTTCGTGTCCGGCTTTGGTGCTCCTGTTTATAATACTTGTTATTTGTACATATCTGCGTATGCCATATGTGAACATTGTTGTGTTGTTTGTACCGGTTGAGTAGTGGAGGCAAAATCAAATATGTTCGGTAGGGTAGCAGCTCTCGTAAGCTTGTAATTCTACTAGCAGCAGTTGCTATTGTTTTAGGGCTAGGGGCATTGTTCCTGTTGTTTGTTCTATTGTTCTACTGGTCCTCTAGTGTAGCAGTTGTTATTGTTTTAGGGGCTAGGGGCATTCTTCCTGTTGTCTGTTCTATTGTCCTCTCAATGCGTCGCAAGCCATTCATGTGAGACCTTATGAGAGCTGTTTTGGAGAAATGGATGTTTAGTTACAAACCTTCTTCGATTCTTTCTTGTTCCTCAAGTCTTAGCTTTTCTTCAGGACTAAGATACTTCTCAAACGGTACTTCATTATCCTTCACTGCTAACAGCAGTTCAGGTTTTTCGTCCACGCTCATCTCGGGTTCAAAAACATTCTCATCAATCTCCAGGTCACTTAGAATCTTCCTGATTCTGTCGTTCTTTTCTTTAACTCTTTTAATCTCTGCTTCTTTCTGCTTGAAAACTTCGTCGAATTCCTTGTTGAAAGCGACTTTGATCCTGTAAACAGCATCCTGGTGGGGATTTAGAGTCAGAAAGGTTTAGTTAATAAGTTTGAAGCCTCCTACTGACACTCCTAAAAGCCTAAAGGGCTAATTTGAGACTTGAGGTTCCAGGACGCACTCCTACCAAACAGTAGACTTAAATTACTATCTAGTTAGTAATAAATTTGCTTGACTGAAACAGAAAAAAGTAATGATGAAAGAAATCGTTTCTGGTTAAAATGTAAAAATTATATCGTGCTTCTTACCGACCCGATTATATCATTAGAGGGGGTAAGTTTCTAAAGAAACTGTGGTGCTGCGTCGGTGGGAAGTATAACAATATAATTTGGTTTTATCAACAGGGTTGATAATGTCAATTGGCCACCGTAAAGAGATTCAAGAGCTGACGTTTCGAGCGTTAGCCCTTCGTCGGAGCGAATCAAGGAATTGTGCGTCGTGTGTTTTTATATACAGAAAGATGGAGCTTCGCTATTGGCTGGTGCCTGGTAACGTGAAAACTTCGGAATAAATTAGTTGAATGAAAAGCGTTCGTTGATACCGTGAGGATTAAGAGTGCCGATTTGAAAAATAAATTTTTGTTCTAGAGTTTCACGGCTTTCCGTGTTTCCTTGGTGAAGGGAAAGGCCGCAGACTGCCATATGTTGCTTAGAATGATTTGGGAGATTGAAGTGTCTCGCGACCGGTTTCGATGCATTTTTGTCGTCTTTCTCTACGTCACGAAGGTGTTCTCGGAATCGGTCGCCAAGTCGTCTCCCTGTTTCGCCGATGTATAACTTTTTGCAAAGAGTGCAAGTTATACAGTAGATGGCATTGGCTGAGGTACAGGTGAAATGATCAGTGATTTTGATAGATCGCTTGGGTCATTTCCAGCTATTTAGACAAAATTATGGCACCTATTGTCAGATCTTTACCGTCATACGTTAAAGACGTTTTGACAGAATCCATACTGGGATTGTAGTGTGTTGGATTGAACAAACTCCCTACCTGTAACAGAACAATCTGATTCAGTTTTTGCTGAACAGTGTGGAGCTGGAACTGACTCTGAAAAAGCTCATTCCCTCCGCCATAAGCAGGGCCACGACTCCCGGATATAGCAGGGTTATCCCCAGTCTTCTCTCCTTCATCTTCAGCCAACGCATCCTCGTCCTCAAACTCGTGACGTTCGTCTGATTTTAAAAGAACAAAAATTACTGATAAATAAAACAAAAGGAATATAGGTGAAATCATTTGAACGAAAAGCCAAACGGTAGGAAAATCTTGTTTTGTAAGCGCAATGTCCAGATTCTTACCCAACCTCATCTCAACTAAACCTCATCTCATCTCTCATCTGGGAACGAGGTTGATTCTTACCCATTTCTTGCGCCAAAAGTTTATGAATGTTAAAGGGGCATGTCACGCCATTTTTTGCAACATTTTAAAAAGCTAAAACTTGTCTTCATTCAAAGGAAAACCAAAAATGGTTTAGTTTTGTTACCTAAGTCTATAATAGTGCATTGAAATCATTTACTGGCGTCTGTTGTTACATATGTCGAGGATGGAAGTGGATTGAAAAAATTGCCAATTTTTTCCAATTCTCAAGCCATTTCCTGACAAAATAGGAAACCAGCTATTATGGCTTGCTCTTCCTGTTAATTTTCATTTGATATCTTCTTCGAAAATCTACATGAGCATTTTTTGCATAAATAAATGTATTAAGCAATGAATTTAGCACAGAATTGACCTGAACACTCCAAAAGCACCGTGACAATGCCTCTTTAACGCACCAAAGTCCGAAATCTGTGATATTGGGCACTATAATTATACGCAAAGGCTGGAGTTAAATTTATTTCTTATGTAGCAGCCATTAATGGAAACAGAGGGGGTAAGTTTCTAAAGAAACTGTGGTGCTGCGTCGGTGGGAAGTATAACAATATAATTTGGTTTTATCAACTGGGTTGATAATGTCAATTGGCCACCGTATAAAGATTCAAGAGCTGACGTTTCGAGCGTTAGCCCTTCGTCGGAGCGAATCGGGCTAACGCTCGAAACGTCAGCTCTTGAATCTTTTTACGGTGGCCAATTGACATTGTCAACCCAGTTGATAAAACCAAATTATATTATTAATGGAAACAGCTTGCTTGTGGTAGAGTGCTAGTAAGCTCACGTTGCGACAAGACCTGACAACAACATCATGCCAGGTCATAACTCAGTAAAGCAAGACTCCTAAATACTTGGAAGATTCTGTTCGCTCAAAGCGAGAGTCGTTAATGCGAAGCGAATAATTCTGGAAAGATTTTAGTTTCTGAGTACTACTACTTGCTAATTAAGCGTAGTTCGACGTCCAGGGTAGCAGTATCCTTCACTGAAGTGTAAACAATGGTGATGTCGGCGTAAACAACGCTTGATAAACCGGCTGTGAATTTTGAACGCGTGTTATTGGAAAGTTGCGAGATATTGCTACTTTTCTCGTCCGCCAGTTTTTCCGTTCGTGAACTATACTTCGAAATACCTTCATAGCATCTAAACTGCTAGCTTTTTCTTACCAACAAGTGGTGTGTTCCTGGCCGAAGCCGGCCCAGACACCACATCTTTACTGGCCTCATACTCGGCCTGTTCAATCTTCCTCTGGTTTGACACATACTGTATTTCTTCGAGCTCGGCTTTCGTTCGCTCCTTCATTGGGTAGTTAGACACTGCTAGAGGGAGATGGAAGGCGTCTACTGATCGTCCTTTGACTACCATGGCATCCCAGCACTCTTTCTTGATCATGTCTCGTAAGTATTGGTTGGCAAGGTTGGCCAAGTCAATGTCTTCACGAACCTGTGGAATATAGAGAGCGTAATAAATTCCTGAGGTTCGGCCCGAAATGATATTTTGTATCAACTGAATTGGTCGAATTCAATAGCACAAGCAAACGTAAACATAGCTTGTTGCGTTTTCTTCTTTTTGAAAATTAAGTAAGGTAACGAAAACAACTAATAAAATCACAAGACAGCCTTTTCTAACTGTTTCCATTACTTGGGTGTGATAAGATAAAGACAAATTTCTAGTAGTAAGATATTTAACCGCTCGGCTTCTTTTTTCTATAGAGTATAAAAGCATGATATTTAACTAAGTAGTGAAAATGTGATCCCGTCTGGGGTAGGAAGTACAGTCACTGATCACAGGGTCGCACGATCGCTCACTCGACTCGAGATCAACGTCGTTCCCACGAGGTTGACTCTAGATAAATATTTGGCTTATAACAATACAGTGGAGACGATGCATCGAATCCTCGACTGTTCGTAACCTACAACTGTTCGAAGCTTCTGTAACTCGCACCGAAAGCCGTTTCCTTCCCTCAGTCAAACACTAATTTTATCCCCATTTCTTGAATCGAACGTCTTCGTTGGAGGTTCAAAATCCTGATTCCACTGTAATCATACTGTATAGCTTTGTATTTATTCAAAATCCTTCAAGTCAAACCTGTTTAATTTTCTCTTCTCCTTCCAAAACTAGTTTTTGCCGCTGATCCACATCCAAGTTGTACTCGTGCCTGTCGAGCCGTTCTATTTCCGGTGCTTCTTGGTTGTTGCCCATCATCTGTTGCACGGTCTGACGTAATTCTTGTATCTCCTGACGTAACTTCCGCTTAATTTCTGCGAACTTTTTTGCCTCCTCTCGTTGGGCCTGAAAAATAATGACATTTAAACCACAAATTAAAACAAAGAAAACACAATTGGCCAGGCTTCTCAAGTTCTTCATACCTCACTGACAGCTTTCTCAAGCCATGTGGCATCCACCGAGGGAGTGGGTGTGGGGGTGGTGTAAATACCGTCCTTGACAACCTTTTGCTGTTTCTCGCTCGCCTCAGTATTCGCCTTCTCTACCGGTGAGAGAGGTCTGGGTACGTAATCTCCTCGCTGAGCCGCCAGACTGTCCTCTTCCTTTCGTATGGTGGCCAGCAGTGAGGCGCGCGCACGCGCAGCATCCATAGCCGCGGTGGCTTTGCTTCTACCTGGACAGAAGAGAACCTACATTTGTCAACAAGAGGCTTGTTTGTTCACTTACGTTTCGTTACGTTACGTTACGGTACATTTCGGTACGTTGCGTTACGGTAGACAGAAATCATGTACAAGGAAAATTCGTTTGTCCCACGTTATCGCTGCTACTTGCAATACCATCCGAAAGCCATCGCTATGTGCTCAAAACTGAAGCAAACTTGCTAAAATGTAAATCTTTTTCCTCCACGAATCGTTAACATCCTCACTTCCTAATAGGTTGGTTAGTTAGCATGTGTGCCTGCAGTTGTACTACCTGTTGATGTGAAGTTCCACACCCAACAAGCCAGCACTCCATCAGCTCCAGTACTCAGCAGACGCTGCGAGTCACCAGTGAAACACAAATGACTTGCTCCACCTCGCTTGTAATGATGAGCTGAGATTCGCAATGTACGGTCCTGCAAAGGAACATATTTCCCTTCAGTTACTAACTGATACGGATAGCTGGAAAGGAACAATTTCAGGGCTGTGTCCAATTAAGTCCACGTTTTGATCGCACCAAACTATAGTGACGTTTGACATCATGTTACCGCTCGATTCTGTCCGACTGCAGCTGGGATTTCATCGCACATTAATTTTGGTCGACCACTGTACGATGCCCGTGTTATTTGCAGCCCTGCAGTCACTTTTCGCGCGAACTCCAATGAGTGGTTGTTTCACATGTATACTCTCAAATAGTCGTGCCCGCTCGCTTACCGCTTGCATTTGTAATAATATTCAAAAACTCATTAATTATTCATAAAGGAAATACAAAAGAAATTAATGTTTAATGCATGTCTTTATATCTGATAAAGACACGGCTAAATTTTACAGACAATTTTCTCCGGAATAATAATAATAATAAACCCGATGATTATTCTACAAATGAATAGATCTATCACAAACGTTTTTTAAGCTGTTCAAAAAACTCGCAACACGTGTTTTATCAGGTTTAAAACACTCGGCTCCGCCTCGTGTTTTAAACCTGATAAAACACTGCTGCTCGTTTTTTAAATATTACATAATGACTATATTAGCGGTTGATTTTAAGACAGTTGTGAAAACAGTGATTGGAAAGTGGCCAATCAAACCGGAGGTTATCCTGATTCCCGTAAAATGAAGTAACTTGGAGTATTTCTACTCCCCCGTGGACAGGATGCCAGTCAAATTCGTAGTGTACCTGAAGCCAAGTGGAAATCTACGAGAAACACCGAGTGAAAGAAATACAAACAAGTCTTACCAATGCACCAACAGCTCTGAGGAGAAGTTTACCATCAGGAGAACAGCTGGCGAGCCACCTTAAATGCGGAGACAATGTGATTTGTCCACCGTGCAGCTCATGACCAGGGAATGAACCAGATGGCTGGAGTTTGGAATCTGGTGGAACACCCTGAACATACACAATTATCGTTATCATTATCACTTTAATTTCATCATCATCATCACCGTTATCATTCCGTTACATTTTGTGCGATGCCATCGTTGTGTTACATAGCCCACAATAGGCCATTTCGCGCCACTTGAGCACTCAGTATCATTGTCACTGTCACGGTCATCGTCATCATTCTCATTGTCATTATTATTGTTATTGCCATTGTCATCGTCATTATCATCACCAATATGATTATCATTCTCATTAAAGTTGTCATTGCCATCGTCATCATCATCATCATCAAGACTGCCTATGATGCTCAGAACTGAATAACATCGTGTGCCTGATACAACCAATCAGAAATCACGGTGTATTCAGTATGTGCAACAGGCTACACCCAAAAAATTAGTAATTTTTGTATGCTTTTAGCCAAATAAACTCGATGTGACAAGAGCCCCGACTTTTGAAGCCTTACGAGCTTTGATGAACACTGCACCATTACCCATGATAATTTTACAAAATATTTGATATTGTATGCACATAAGAATTATCAACAATAGTAGCCTGCGTACCAAGCGTAGCAAGCGTTCCTAAGCGAGCGAAGAGCTGTTTTCGTATATCTGGCGGCGCGAAAATTGGGGCAAGAGCAAAAAGTGGACGAGGCGGGGGAATGCTTGCTAGGCAGGATACAATAGTGGACAATTGGACAAGAGAAAACGAACAACAAAGAGCCAAAGAGAATACCTTGTCTTCTGCTAGGGTAAGTCTAACCATCTCTTTTCTGGCATGTGCCACCGTTAAAGCGGTTTGTGAACTTGTTAACACCAGACTGTAACATGGCGACGCCAAGTCGTGAATGGTCTTCTTCACCATTTCATCTCTGTACAGAAGAGTCTTGTTCAAGAACGCTTCCTTGGCTCCTGCCCAGCCAAGAGAAAATCAGCAAATTAACAACGGATATAGGTTACGAAGTTCGAGCCTCGGCCGGAGCACTGCGTCGTGTTCAGGGGCAAGACGCAAACGGCAAAAGTTGTGAACGAGTGATTTTTTCCCTATTTTTTCGGAGAGATTTATTTAAGAATCTATTTATTTAAGAAACTATCATTTTAAGGTTTATTAAATTTTAAGGGGTAATTTACGTTGTCGTGTTCTTGAACTCACTCGCCGGTAAATTTGAGTAGATTTCAGACATGGCAAAAATGTATAGTTTATTTGCGAATTGAACTGCAACGATACTTTGAAATGTGAAACACATGAGCTAGAACATACAATTTTAAATTATGACCAGAATTACTCTATTGCGAACGTCATGTCTATCTGTTCTTGCGCGGGGTAGGTGCTTCGGCGCAGTAATATCGGGATAGAGTTTGTCCAACATGGCTTCTGCTATCTCGGGAGTATCACCCTGTAGAGAATTTATCGGCTGAATCCTTCTGTGTTACAAGGCTCGATATTCCGTAAGTCTCGAAACTCGTTCTCTCAATAAACGCTGTCCGTATTCAAGACTACCATCAAGGTTCTGGCATGTAAAACCTCAAGTGTCCCTATTTCCTATATCACAAAACCACACCCGGTGTGGTAAAATCAGATAATCACTAAATTAATCAAAATGCGGTTTCCGTTATTTCCGCTTATTGTTCTATTATTTCAGTCCAGTTCATGTCAGTTCAGTTCGTCATATTGGTACCAAAATATGATGGGATTCAACTCAAGTGGAGTACAATTTAGAGAGTAATTGGAAATTACTCGCCCGATTACTCCCTGAATTGTACGACACGAAGTCCTATTACTAATTAATCGCATCAATAACAAAATTCGAGGTTAGTAAGTCTTTTAGAACCTCTCGTGTGAACCTCTTTTTCGATCTTTTGTGTTTTGAGAATTTCTTTTGCAAAAACTTGGAAAAAGAACGAAAGAACCCATCTAAGTGTACGTGACTGACGCACGAATCACACAGGTGTCCACTTGCAGGTATCCATTTTGAAGTTTTTCAAATTAGATACCTGTAATTGGACACCCACGTGATCGCGCGCCTATTCGTCGACAAATAGGTGCGCGCAGAACCAATCAAAATCGAGAATTTTGTTATAGATATGATTAGTCAACTAACTGTCGACGAAACCCATTTCACGGCTTGAAAAACTGCGGCTATGCAGCATTTTAGCAAGGAAATACTTACCATTCAAAATATCTGTAGTTACTTCAAATTCCAGTAACTTGGTTGCAAATGGTTTGTTATCGCTTGCACGGTACGCCACTGCAATCTTCCAAGGTCCCTGGCCATCTTTTTCACGCGTATTTATAGTAGCTATTGAGCAAACTGTGCCTTTCAGATCTTAATCGACAAGAAAACAAGAATCGTTTAGCATTTATGCTGGTTATAAGACCGCTTCCCCATTTTCTTGTAACATGTTTATCATGCATCAGCCACACCTATGTTTTGTTGGTAGATTCCATGGATTTTAAGGCAAAGCTACTCCACTTAAAAGCCCATCCACAACCCCTTGCATTAGACCAGCACTTGAAACAGTCCTCAGGGAATAGACAAGAAAAAAACGGACAAAGAAACCTTAACAACTTTGAACTGAGCTAAGAAATGGCACTAGGGTTTTACCTAAATGTCCAAGAACCTTGAAGTTATTGCTGACTCTTGCATCACACACGAACACGTGACCATCATTAGATCCTGTAACAAACAACTGACCACTCCAGTCATAACTACAAAGGAATTAAAAAACAACAGGAAGTCAACAACAGAACACAGCAGTTTTCAACTGAGTGTCATGAAACCAAAACCAATTAAGTAATTCGGCACTCTGACCAATCACAAAGGATGGAGGCAATCCGAGAAATTGGTGCAATTTTTCTAAACCAATCACTGAGTGGAGTAATGCAAAACCGAAGCAAAAGTGAATTACTTTTGCCACTCCATGCCAATGAAAAGTACTCTATCATTCATAAGCCGAAAATCACCTTGATTATACACAACTGTACATTGGAAAAGTAGGAGCTCTTGTAAGCTTGTAATTCTACCTCATGGCCGTTGTTGCTGTTGTTTGTCCTATTGTTCTCACAATGGGTACCAAGCGAGCCATACATGTGCAGCCTTGTGAGAAGTGAGCCACCTGACCAGCCTCTGAATAAATTTGGAATGGCTGACTGAAATTGGATCGGCTCAGCCATTTCACATGAGCCGTCGAATCAAATAAAAATTTATTACAATGACAATGTACAGTCGAACCTCTCCTTTCGGACACCTCTCTAGCACAGACAGTTTCCTATGTCCCGATCAAATTCTCATATAATTATTTTCTTTAACGAAAACCTCTATAATACGGACCCTCTCTAATACGGTCAACAGACACTAAATCTCGGCCCCAGATCATGGCAAATACATATAAACTTAATCTCTTTATTACAGACACTCTGGTGATCAAGTGATGATAATTTGTCTATGCACAATTTCTTGTTGGAGGTTACACAAACATAGGCACTTTTAAAACTCGTTGCAGTTTATAGACCTGTTTAACGAATTATACTTCTAAAATACAGTGTTTTACATTTCTAGGTACAGCATTTCGTTGTAGTTCGTTTAGTTCCAAAATTCACATAACTGAGATGTACAATGACATAGTACGCTTCTCAGTACTGTATATTAATCAATTTAGATCCAGGAATTAAAAAGACACTGAAGTGTGGATCTGTTTTTAGCTACCGAACACTTCTAACTCTCAGTGGAGTCATGACAGTGACCACTGTATCGACTGTATTTTCGAACTAAATATGGCATTTTTTTCATTTTTGAATTAAGATTGGCTGAATTAATCGTCTGAATCAATTCAGTACCTACCAGTACCATTTTGTACCTACTAATTTTGGTGGGTACAAAATCTAATTCGATTCGGCTCATGTGTAGTATCGTCTCACAAGTGTGGCGTCTGTACTCATTAATTCCTCTTTGTGCCCCTTGGCATAAGGCCATAGGAATGGGCACTGCAAAACTATAAAATAACATTCAAACACACCTCAGCTGTAGAACTGGACCATGGTGAAGATGACTCCTGTATATCAGGCGTGGCTTCTCAACATCAGTCATCTCTACAAAGTACACATGGCCAGTCATGGAACCGACAGCCACTGTGCTGGAAGACGGACTGCACTGCATACATGAAGCCTGTGGGTGAAAATAAGAGCAAGTCTCGTACAACTTACATAGATCATAGCGCTGCAACAACAAATCATGTGAAACTTACTGGAATATTATTGTCTATTTTTAACATGGAAAATGGCAAAAGCCCTTTCCGAGAATTGGTGCGTACTAGAATTCTAGTAGGTAACATTTTACAAAATCAACAGCCAGAAACAGAAATCCAAGACAGTTTCATTAGCTTTTTAGTTATTCTGAGTAAATCATACCGTTTTGTAAATATATTGTGCTGTAAATTAAGTTTAACGATTTAATTTGGTAATAAAGCTTGAGTTGTTGTTGTTAAGAATTTTGGCAAGCTTCTTATAATTTCACTCCCATCAACATACAAAATCCTGCTCATCTTGACTCTATGCTTTTCTTTTAAATGCAATAAAAACTAGCTGCATCTAAATCAAGCCTGCAAATAATTTTTGTCAAAAGAGAGGTAATTTGTCAGGCCAGGGACAAATTTGACCGGACAAGAAACCAGTCGGGTCAGACAAAAAAATCAACTGGTTGATGTCTATAAAAAAAGTTCACTGACTTTTCCCCTCATCTGTATCAGGACTGCCAGTCAGGATGTCCGACCAGACCAAGCTTTTGCCGGTCAAAACCTGAAATTTGCCGGACAAATGTCCAATGACCAGCTGTTATTTTCAGGCTTGTAAATGGTTTAAAACTGAACTGAAAGCAATTTGCCTTCTGGTTATTTTGTTGGTTCTCATAACCTGTATCTATGATTTTGCATAACATTGTGAAGAGGATCTCAGTGTTGATCAATGCAGAAAACAACTCCATGAAAGCACCAGTAAGTTGACACCATTTGGATTTTACATGTAGTCATTAAGACAAAAAGAAGCAAGAAGTAATAAAATTAAATATTTACAGTGCGGACACTCAAACCGTGAACACTTGACATTTATTTTTACATTATTTTATCATTGTCCAACGAGAGGTCTTGATATAGACCAAACGATTAGTGTTTTCAGCACTAATTCTTGTTTATATGAATGGCTAACATTGGATAATGGTAAAAAATGAAAAAAAGGTGAAGTGTTCAAGGTTCGAGTGTCCTTACTGTACGAAGAAAGTAAAACTTCAAATCCATGGTGGAAGAATAAAAGGGGATTCGAAATACTGTACATCTCAAAAATGTTACTGCAAATCCGTTAAGACTGATTTTATACATGTACCTGACATTCCAATTTGATTTTGCTCACAAGATTGCTGGTTTGTATATCCCACACTTGTATCAGGCCATCTGCTTTGCAACTCTGAAAACGCAAAATAAAAAAGTGTAATGCTTGAGAGATCAATACATTTTTACAATAATCATAAAACAGTCTGAATTAAGGAGGAGAAAATTATAGTTGCTTCATTCAAACATCCGAAAAAATCATACCCATTGCTTTTGTTGGTTCAGATGAGTTCATTACTGGATTTCACAAAATAGTTTGTTCAATTTTCTCCTAATAAGTGCAGTTTTTGGTTGCTTAGTGCACATTATCAATGTTGGCTTCAAAGCTAACATGACACCAGATATTTGCAGCAAAGTGGTAAATTCTGCTTAAACTAGCCCAGTGTTACATCAGGCTGTAGCCTGCGTGCAGCCGTGTACTATTTCACTTGTCTGCATTAGAAAATACATGTAGTAGACGGCAGCATCCAGGCTAATCAGACTGCAGCTTAACTAGGTTTCCATAGCATGAAGCGACTAGGTGTATTTATAACCCCCCCCCCCCCCCCACCCTCTCCCACAAGCCCAGTACTACCATAGGTGTACGGGCATCTTCGGACTTTGGGGGGCTGTAACCTCCATGCCCAAAAAAAATACACAATTTTTTAATGTGTTAGCATTAAACCAGTATACAACTGCCCAAAAAGTGCTACTGCTTTTGCCTGAATCCTGAGCGTTTTGCCCGACAAATGTTGAAACTTTCCGAAACTGGGGGACTGCAGCCCCCTGCCCCCTGCCCCCTGGCCCCCGGCTCGTACACCTATGAGTACTATGAAAATTACAGGACTGTAAAATGGACCTGAATTTTCATATTGCTGCCCCTCCCACTTTGTTCTACTGCCTCCATACTTTCGTCAACAAATCCAAACATCGCTTTGACTTGCGCAAATTACAATCCTCTATTTACATTAGGATCGTCATTGAATAAACCTTCAAATAAATGGTCAGTAGTGAAGCAACTCCCTAAAAGTTTGGTTAAAAGAACTGTTTTCTATTTCCTTGAAGTGGTAGCATTGAAAGTTTGGTTATAATGATGTCTTTGTTGCAAAAAAAATTAAGCGAGATCACGTTTCCAGCGTGGTTCAAGCAAGCAGCTGTAAACGACAGTGGTCGCAGTCCTTACCACACAGTACTGAGTTCCTGCAGTAAGACAATCAACACCGATAAAGTCTACATTATGAACATCAAACAGCTCTGTCAAAGATCCCTCAGAGTCATACAGATGGACAGACCCCTAAAAAAGAAATAAGTGGTTTCACCCATTACACAGTCAAAAAGTCTGATTTCTCCTTGTAATCCTAAGAAGCTGATGACTCAAATTAAACACGTCACTTGGGTTTTGGTTTTGGCTCGTTTTGTCATTTCCATGTTCATAATTAAACTGTTGCGAGAGCTTACTTGAGGACATGTAACATCACACCAGACATGGTTCAACTTAACTTTGACACCCCTTCCCCTTATCCCACCCCCAGGAATTTTCAATCCCTCCTGTGAAGTTAGTATGGGGATTTTCTTGAACATCACTTTTGAACTTCAACACATAGTTGATAGATAGTTCATTAAAACTGCATCACAGCCAAAGGCTGAATTGCGCAATTATTTACAAATACTTTACAATACTTAAAAATTACAAATGAATCCTAAATGATAAGTCAAAAACTACTTAGTTAAAAAATATTAAAAAATCTATATCATGTATTTGTGTTAGAATATAAAATATGAATATAAGGGGGATAAAACTGCAGCCCTGACTGTTTCAACATCGCGTACATAAAAGTATTACTTGTTCTGTTCGTACAAAGCTTTGGCATATTAAAGTGGCGCTGTCGTCTTAGGTTATAACATGAGTAATCATAGTCTGGTGGAAGGAGGGCTTTTAATTTATGATTTGGATCACTGAAAATGTCGTCAAAAAGCTTTTAAGTATATTTTTTGAACACGGCCTCCATGAAAAGCAGTTTTTATTCTTTTGTATTTTATACCTTTTTGTAGCTAGGAAGATAGGTAGTTAGTTGATTACCATAAATACCTCTAAATAAGCTGATGGAAATACCGTGTATAAATAAAGTTATCTTGTCTTATCTTATCTTGCTACATAGTACGTAATGATGCTCCAAAATGGGTGTTACCCCCACCTCTATTGCCAAGTTGCACATTCCTGAGGTTATTATTGATATTGCACTTTTCTCAAGCCGTACCAGCTCGTTCTTTAAGTACTTGGGGAGACCGTTGAAAAAGACAGGTGCAGCATAATCTATAACAGACCTCACACACGATACATAAAACAGTGCTAGATCTTGTTTCGGAACTCCCGCTCTTTTTAACTGAGTTAGGAAATAGAGTCTCTACTAGCCTTATGCATACAAGCATTCTGGCATGAAAGAAATAAAAAACAATCATTATAATATTACTTTACCTGTTGTTTCAACATGAAACTACTAGTAAGATTGTTTTGCTCAGTTCACACAAACTTTCTCCCAAACTTGCACAACTCATATTTGCAAGCATAAGGCTGTATCCTTAGAGAGACATGTTGTACAGTACTGCGTCCATTTTCATATTTTGTGGTTAATCTTGCACACATCATGTACATGTATTGATCAGATTTTCTTAGATGTATATATCATACCTTAGAGCTGCCAAGAGCCAATGTGCGATAGTTTGGTGACCAGTTTAGGCTAGTCACAGAACAGCCAATGTCAATCTGTTCCAGCACATTAGGCTCGGAGCCTGAAATATCCAAGCACCTTAACACTCCATTCTGTTTAAGAGATTGAATATACCTCAAAATCAGGTTCACATTCAGTTAAAGAGCTTTTAAGATAAATTCAATAATTTGGCAAACCAATAAGGGGGTTCATTTTGGGAGGTGAGTTTGGAGCATCTCATTGAAACTTCTTAGAATTGTTAAAATTTTCAAAGCTTGATGATATTTTGCTGAAAGTTGAATGATGGGGAATATAAACATCTCAAATATAAATTACTGGACAAGTGTTAAATTATTGGACAAGGTTGAATGGTTGTGGAAGGGGGCAGGGAGGCTGGAGTCCGGGAGAATAGGGTGTGGCAGAGGTACACAGGGGTTTCAAAATGTTTTGAAGTAGGTGGCTGTTATAAGTGAGACTTTTTGTCACAAGCTGATTGCTATGACCACAGTAGCTGGTGGCATAATAGTCACAAGTAACCGGTGGAACTCTGGCAGTCGCCGCCTTGTTTTAAAACCCCTGGGTACAGGAGGCATACATACATATACATTAACTTTGTTTAGACATGGTAAAAACATCAGTGACATTACATAGAATTAAAAACAACTGGTGAAGAAAAGAGCAGGCATTAAATGGGTTTCGTAAGCTGGAGGAACCGGGAAAATTGAAATAATTTTTCAATTAGAAATGAAACAAGAGGTGGGTGCAAATAATGAAAGGCCGAGGACCAGAGTAAAAGGTACAGGAAGCAGAGGCTCAGCCCCCTCCCCCCCCCCCCCCCCTGTCAGGAAGAAAATACATTGTAATGCATTTAAAGATAATAATGGATGGCATCCCAAATAATTTTTCAAACCTTATTATGCAAGTATTTTGACAACATAAAATTGCCACATTTGAAGGATTGGTGCATTAACTGAGTTTTGGCCAATTGGCCAGCATCCCACATCTCCTATGGAGGTTTTTCCTAATAATAATAATTGACACTCTCCTGATCAGCAATAACTTGAATGTTACAACATTGATAAAGAGAGCTTGTATTCTGATCAGAACAGACCTGGCCAGCCACATAAAGTCCTTTCTTGTGCAGGGCTAGACAATCTGCTGAGCCTGGTCCGAAATCAACTGGTTCAGTTTCCCTGGGTTTCTCCTCGTTATCAGGTTCTGCATCTGACAAGAAAAAAATATGAAACAAATGTTTTAATGCGATTCATGTCTACATGTACAGTAACAATTACTTGTAGGCCATGTCCTTAGAATAATGTATCTCAACAAAATCTTGAGATTCAAAACCTCACACTGTACTTAAAAAAAAATAAAAGTGCATCACTCTACTATCCAGTGATTATAAATTAGCCAGTTTAATAAAAACTGTCCATTGTTCTTTGCAATGAAGATTGTTGTGCTGGGATTAGTCAATTTTTGATTGAACCCTAGTGCACAATGAAAAATGCAGAAAAAAAGAGAGGAAAGAAGTAGAATTGAGTCTACATCTATTTGATTACTTGTCAACACTGTCGTATCAAGACAAGGATAAATAAAATAAGAACAATAAGATCAATCAAGAAAATCAAATAAAGTAAAATTACAAAATTAATACAAGCAAGTTATTGATTTCAGAAGTGATGTTCAAACAAAACAAACAACAGTGTTTTGTCAGGTTTGAAACAAGAGGCATAGCCGAGTGTTTAAACATGATAAAACATGTGCTGTGAGTTTTTTGAACAGTTTTAAAAACATTTGAGATAGATCTACTCATATGTAGAATAATCCTCAGGTTTATTTCACTTTTATTATTTTTTAAGAGAAAATCAGCTGTAAAATTTAGCCGTGTACAGACACTCATTGAACATGATTTTTTTTTGTATTTTCTTTATGAATTATTAAAGAGGTTTTGAAAATGTATCTTAGCAGATTTAGAAAGAAAAAATATTTTCAAATAATTCTTTCTGACCCAATCTAATCATGGAACAAATTCTTATGAAATAAATGAGGTGCACAATAAATATATAAGTAACAAAATTGTGAGCTGAATAGAATTAAAAAGTATTTACTTTTCTCTTCTTCAGTTTCTGCTATAGATTCCATGGTTGTTTTCCTTAGCAGAGATAAGGTCTCTGTTCTGTCTCGCTCCAATTCCTGAACCTTTGGGTTCAGTACAACAGCAACTCGATTGGTTTCTGTGTCAACAGAGATGACCTGACCACCTTTACAGCCACAGTACAATTTACTGTCTGGGGTCCAGCAGTGGCTTATGGGCTGACACCTTTCCTTTTTCTCACCTGCAACAGAAAGATCGAGAATTATTGGGAATGACAAGAGTTGCTGTAAAACTAAGATAGTCATGATCACCGGTACCTGGAATGCTGATTGTATAGTGACCAATTATTATATTAAAATGTTGACGGACGAGCAGCGGGAGTTTTTGGAAAACAAAATTACAACTAACGAATATTTTGAAGCATTAAAATCCTTTCAGAAAAATAAAACTCCTGGAAACGATGGTCTGACTGTGGAATTTTATCTTGGCTTCTGGCACCTCATATGGAGGCGTCTTGTCGACGCATTAAATTTCGCTCACGAACAGGGACAACTATCAAACTCCCAGAAACAGGCTATGATTACTTTGCTAGAAAAGAAAGACAAAGATAGACGATTTATCAAAAACTGGAGACCGATATCTTTGATTAACGTGGATGTCAAAATTGCATCTAAAGCAATTGCAAGAAGATTAGAACAAATTCTACCTAATCTGATTCATCCTAACCAGAATGGTTTTATTAAGGGGAGATCAATAGCGGACGGAGTTCGGACGATTGAAGATGTACTTGATTTTGCTCAGTTTACAAATTGTGCAGGAGTGCTCATGGCAGTCGATTTTGAAAAAGCTTTCGACTCTTTAAATCATACCTTCCTTTTTAAAGAATTAAAAAAATTCAACTTTGGAACACATTTTTTAAAGTGGATCAAGACGTTCTATACTAATATAACCAGTTGTGTTTTAAATAATGGCTTTACTTCTGACTTATTCCCAGTTCGGTGTGGGGTTAGACAAGGCGATCCTTTGTCACCTTTATTATTCATCTTAACCCTTGAAGTTCTAGCGTGCCAAATTCGAGAAGATAGTGAAATTAAAGGTATATTAGTTAAGTTAGAAGAAATTAAATTAACACTTTTTGCCGACGATATGACTTGCTTCCTGAGAGATAATGCGTCATATTACCGTTTAGTTTCGATTCTGGAGTTGTTTTCTAGATTCTCTAATCTCAAGGTAAACAAAGAGAAAACAGAAATCTTTGCCATTGGCAATCATCGTCTTGATCAAACTCATTATCCGCGTAAAGTCCGAACATCAATCAAAATTCTGGGAATAGTTTTCGATTATAATGTGTCGTTAAGGATGAAAGCAAATTGTGAGTCAATTATCAAGTCTATTGAAGACATATTGAATATGTGGAAATGGAGAGGACTTACATTACTAGGAAGGATACAAATTGCTAAAGCGTTCATTATTCCCAAAGTTTTGAGTAAAGCTTCGCTGATTACAGTGACAGAAGACTTTATCAAAGAGATCAACAGTCTGATTTACCGTTTTATTTGGAAAGGTAACGACAAAATTAAACGTGTCGCTCTTATCAATGATATTGAAGACGGTGGTCTTAGGATGTTGGATATTCAGTCGATGATCCGTGCACAGAGGATAATGGTATTAAAAAGATTTGCGGATAAGAATAACTGTAGCTCTTGGAAAATAACACTGAATTATTTTCTCTCTCAGATAGGCGGCGAATTTATTCTTAAGTGTAACTTTGATACAAAAAAGTTACCTATTTACGTTCCAACCTTTTATAAAGAATGTCTTGACGCCTGGTCCTTCTTAAACCAGACTTTGATACAATCGTACGGGGATGTTATCCATCAGGTTATATGGAATAATAAGAATATTACTACTCAAAAGTTCTCGTTTTTTGAAAAACATTGTTTTACTAAGGGAATTGTCACTGTTGGTGATCTTATTTCTGACACTGGAATTTTTCTAAAGGGTGTGAAGGTGTTAAATGCAAATCTGTCGCCAGTAGAGCTTTTTAAATTAATGAGCATCGTCGACGCAATCCCTTGTGAATGGAGACAGATCATTAGACAAAGCACGCAACACCTCCCTTCTTATATCGACAACATAATTTATTTAAGAATGGAAGATTTTGAGGTGGCTTTATCAAATGTTTCGTCCAAATGGCTTTACAATGAATTTAAAAGTAAGAAGCAAGTCCCTCCAACTGCTCAAAAAAAGTTTAAAGAAAAGTTCCCACAGTTTGACTTTGACTGGAAGAAAATATACTCCTTGCCTTTCACAGTCACGATTGAAGCTAAGATTAGAGAATTCCAGTACAAGATATTAAATAACATAGTATTTACCAATGAAAAATTGTTTAGGTTAAAAATGACAGACTCGCCCTTGTGTACTTTTTGTCAACACAAGATTGAATCCTTTGAACATCTATTTTTCAACTGCAATGTGACAAGAACGTTTTGGGAAGCTTTCTGTTCTTGGCTTGGTGAATGTAACATTAAGCATCAATCCTTTACATTAACAGATATCTTTTTTGGAGTTTTTAATGTAGAGGAGGACTTTATTATTCTAAATCATATGATATTAATAGCTAAGTTTTATATTTATAAATGTAAACTGAAATCTGTGAATCCGTCTTTACGGGTTTATAAGGCCAAGATCAGAGAGATATTCTATGTTGAAAAAAAGATAGCAGCAAGGCGGAACAAATTAGTTACACATTTCAAAAAATGGGAGAAGCTTTTGCCACATGTTAGCTCATAGTATAGGTGTTATATAGAAATTTTTTTTTTGGAAGTTAAGTGTAAGTGTAAGTTAAGTGATAATGTGTAATGTAAGTAACTTTGTGTATATATCTTGTACGTAACGCGTTGTAAGTAGTGTTAAGTGTTGAAAAAAAATAAAACAAATTACAAAAAAAAATTATAAAACCTACAAATTAAGTACATGGTAATTCTAAGATGTCATAACATGTCATAAGATACCAACCTGGTTCATAATCTTTGGAAGCCTCTCCAATTAATCCAGCAATAGCCGCCTTAGTAATCCGGTATCCTTCAGGACGGCTCATACGACTAATAGACGGCCCCAAGTCTTCGAATTCGTCATCGTCTGGACTACCATCAGCTGGAGGGAGCCTTACAGAACTAAAACATAACAGTGAGGACAAAGTATGCACAATATACAATGTATATGTTACAGGTCAAAATTGTCTGTAAGAAATTTTTTTTTCAAACTGCACAGGTACTTGAATCACAACATATATATTAATGTTCAGTGGAGAACTAATTTCCTACAGTGTAAGCCTCCAAGGGGAGGTGAGGTGGCCTAATGGTTCTTGCACTGGACTCCAAATTGAGTGGTGTGGGTTCAAATACCTGGCAGGGGCACTGCATTTTGTCCATGGGTTTAAGACACTTTATTCTCTTAGTACCTCTTTTCAACCCGGTGTATAAATGGGCACTGCATGGTGAATATAAGGCTCGAGGGTAACCCTGAAATGGACTAGCATCCCATCCAGGGACAGATCGATGCTTTGCATGGGTCCTTGTGTCCCATGCACCAGCCCTTTTGGGTTAACTAATATAATATATTTTCATAACACCTAATAAAGCTGTAAAAATAAAATAGATGGGCTACTAGGCTTGTGTGCAGAATTTACTTACAACTTCCAACTGAAGGGAAACAATATTTGGTTTGATAAACTTGGATTACTGGTAAAATTGCAACATTTGACTACTGCTAAGTGAAACAAATGGACGGGAAACAGCTGTTTGTTTGAGGAATCTGGAGAGTCAAGACACTAGTAAAGACCCTCAAGGTTACCAGGGTACCAGGTTAAAAATTACCAGTAATCTAGTGACATAGTCTGACAAGCACACTGACCTTGAGACTAACGAATACTTGGTATTCAGCTGGCCGATATTCCACAATGTCAGCATGTCACTTGACACTGTACATAGCTGTCGCCAGTTTGTTGGATTGAATGATAGTCCAGAACACAGATGCCTTCCCACATCGATTGAGCAGAGTTTCACTTTGTCAAACCAGTTCCTGAAATGTTGATTGAACAAGCCATGAACAAGTCTTGGGTAAGCATTCATAGAAATACATGTACATGTACCGTTGTGTCAATGTTTTGAATGATTGCCCAAGGAATTAAATCAAAAAATTTCACGTTTGATTTCAGCAAGAAACTTAATCCTTGTCTTGTCAAAGTTTTCAATAATTTTCCATATAAAGTAGTTACGATAAAAAGTAAAGGTAAGACTCCCGTCAGATGACCTCCACAACCGTTGTAACCCACGCACTTTGATCGACATTTATAGTGGCTGCCATGTTTTCAGCGGTTTCATCGAACAGCCATACCATGGGTGCACTGCACAACAAGCAATGGTCAGTGTAATATGGCCATTTGTTTGCGTGTGGCTTCTTGCAGTGAAGGCTTCGTACTGGTCAGTCTTCAAACTAAGAGAGCTATCTATTGAACAAAAACTATTTTTAACTGAAATGTAAGCTACAAAATACATGTACATGTGTTGAAACTTATAAGTTAGAAGTAGTTTAGACCTTACCACACAGTAAGCTGGAAGTCTGGGAGGCCTGAATGAGTTGCTAGGATGGTACTGTTATTTGCAAATGCAATACAGGAATAACTTAACCTTGCACCACCTGCAGTGAATAAATCATACATTACAAACAATAACTGTACCCGTTGTAGAAATTAGGCAAATTGGTAAAAAATAATATATCAAACATGAGAGACTGTGAGTGTTTTCATTACATTTCCAAACACCAAGGAGATAGTTGAAAATACGACATGCAGCAGAGTATTTTGATGAACTTCGAGGTGTTATGTGATAAAAATCTCGAGTGTTTGATATATCATCTCAATAAAAAAAAATATAGAGAAAATGAAGAAATAAAATTGTAAAAATCTATGAAAGATCACATTTCTAAACTGCGCTAACGGTTCTGATTTCCTTTGTTGTAACTCGATGAATTATCGAGTTCGAGAAAATAAAATAATCAAAGAGAAAAGGCAAGAACAATTTACATGCAGGTCTTTTTTCCTGCAAGTTACATTGAAGGGATGAGTTAATAAATAAAATTGTTTCTTTTAAATCTTTATCATGATTTAAATATACCGGTTGCATATTTATCAGCAACATTTAAAAAGGATTTGCAGCCTTGAAAAACCTGTAATGGAATACTTCTTGAGAAAATATTGACCAGCTGCTGGGCATTTTCTGTATTTGCATGTTCATGTAACACATGTCTTGATCTCTAAATTATAATTATGCCTTCCAAAAATATTTGATAAACAGCTCATGAAAATGACAAGTAATATTACTAATTTCACCTTCTAGAATTGCACGTGGTGTTGAGAAGTCAGGAAAAACATAGACAAACAGCTTGGGACTGACTTTCAGCTCAGCAAAAGCAACATTACTATACAGAGAATTCACAGCAAATGCTCCAATTCCATCTCCAGGACTTGAAAGAACTGACTCCCTTTTGTCTTTTGTATTTAAGAATTTTATATTGTTTCCACACACAAAGCAGACTGTATCTCTGTTAACAAATATGGCTTGGGAACCATTGTACCCGTGAGCCCATCTGGGTAAAAAACACAAGATGGGTAAAGCAGATAACATAACAAGTAAGAGATATATTTGAACCACTCAGGGTCTTAAAATTAACTAAGGGATATTCTGCTGCATCTGCGATGGCATCTGCAAATAGTTAGACGTTCAAGTCTTCTCGGACAAGGGCGATAAACAGTAGGCCCCATCTCCTGTATGTTCAGTGTTACATGGCTAGCAGGGGACGTTAAAGATCCGACACACTTCTCGCAAAGAGTAGGGCACAGAGTTCCCAGTGTTGTGGTCTGGCCTTGATTCATGTGCTACATGTATGTTTCATGGGTTGGTGCTTTAATAAGGGCCGCATAGCCTGTTTGTACCTTTCTCCCTTGGACTGACTGAATGCTTAAAGTTAACGTTAAACTGGTTTATGCCACCTGGTAATAAAAAACTTGCAAGATGGGTATCAAGCTGACACAATTGGACAAAATTAATGATAAAACATGAACTGCTTGATGCTCATTAGACTGTTCACAGTCTCCTATTTTTCTGTGTAATAGCCGAGGTCTAATGCGTCATTTGAAAGTCTACAATGTTTGTTTCTCGAGATGAGCAAAACCAGGGGAGAGAACAAAACTCCTGTGGGTAGGGGCACTGGAGTGCGGAAGTGGCAGGAAAAAATAGGAAGACTGTGACAACTTCTCTCTGTCTTGTGTTCCAGGCATGTCACTCCAGTGCCCCTACCCACGGGAGTTAAGTTCTCTCTCCAGGTTTCACTTGTCTCAAGAAACAAACATGGCAGACTGTTGAATGATGCATCGGACCTCGGCTAATACACGGAAAAATAGGTGACTGTGAACAGTCCAGCTGCTCATTCAATTACAGTGTGTAATTGCACCCAAACGAACATTCTAACATAAATTCGGTTTTTAATATAATATCTAAGAATGCCTCTCCAGAACAGATCGCTGAATTTAAATTTTCATTGTAGACCATAATTATTTAGAGACAGATAAACGTAAGTTACTCTAGCTGACACTTAGTATAAACGCAAGGTCAAATATGATAACGCTTTATCAAAATGAGGAAGTACCGTCCTATTCATCTTCAGTTGCGTATTTTATTCACTAGATGTACGTTTCTTTCGCCGAAGAAGGCAACAATTTAACGCCTCAGTACATGTTTTAATGACATTTCCCAAAATCATCCTTGCAATAATATAACAATCTGATCAATTTAATAGTATCACTTCAAGGATATTTTGCGTTTTTTGAGTAATTCATACGCATAAAAAATTTACCAAGTACTTAGTAGAGTATTTATGTTTTTCCTACCCGAGTTCAAGAGTTCCAAACTGATCCATTTTCTACGTCAAAACATGAAAACTAGCAAACCTTTCACACTTCTCGGCCATTTTCAAGTCCGCTACGTTGCTATGGATGCAACTCCGCTGACCAATCTTAGATGCAAAAACGTCGATATTTATGCACCTATCAATGTTAAGCCCAGGGAAAGGCCCAGGGGGTGAGAGGGGGCGGTGGGAAAGGGGGGGCGGGAATGGGGTGAAAATTTTGACATTTTCTGAAAAACTTTATATAGGCAGTCCCCAGTCCCCACCTCCGGGCAAATTCGTCAAAAGTATTAAAATCTCCCACCTCTCCACTATCAAAGATGCATGGCGGCCATGTCAAAATTCCTTATCAAAATCCCCACCCTAGGGACAGCCCTCACAGTCAAAATCCCGTGGGTAGCCCGGTGTGGATGCCCTGGTGATACATTTTAAATATAAGCTTTTAAGATACAAACGAATCACCAAGGCTTTTCGCTAAAATAGTCATCGCCATCGTCGTCGTCGTCGTCGTTGTCACCGTCATGATCATCATTAAAGATGCCTTTCTTTCAACTGATCATGACATCGCATTTGTCATCAATTTTCCTCCGGCACGTGCAAATGCAAAGATCGAACTTTTGGACAAGAAAGTGCCCTACCCGGGACCTGCCTCTCTATGCTTTTTGTTTTCATTTATATTTTTTCGCTTTTCTCTTTATTCTTCACTAATCTTTTTACTGGGCTTGAATTCAGTTTAAACATTTCCAAGAAAGCATCATCCAAACGGGGAATTCTTATCATACTAAAGTACCCAAGTGATGATCAACTCCCGAGGGGGAGTGTTCGTCGGAAATTTTGAAAAGTACCCCTGAAAGGTACCAGAATCTCGATTAGTGGGCGTGGCCCCCCAAAATTTTCAACCGTACAAGGTACCACCACTTCTACTGGAGAAACCAATTTTAAAACACCAAATTGACCAACATTGATCCCCGGGATCGATCCACGATATTTATTTACCTAGTTCTAAACGAAATTCTGGAAGTTTGTAACTATGGTTCACATAAATGAAAACGTCAAACAGTTCCTGTCATTTCTTGGCTCAATACCCTAAAAGGTACGGCGAAACTCTAGTGGTGGTAATTTTAGCTTAAAGTAGCAACCTCGTTCCCAGGGTCTTTTCCCTGGGGTAAAGACCCTGGGAACGAGGTTGTTAAAGTACCCTAAGCGGTACCAATCCATCAATTTTACCCCCTAAAAGGTACGACGAGCACCCCCGTCATTTTTATAGGGAAGTCACCCCCGGGTATCAACTGCTATCCTCTTTACTGCATTTTCTTCAGTATCGGCTGTAGAGCACTAAAAACTCGATTTAACTCCAAGCTCTCATTTTCTTTTCGCTGCTAAGTTTTCCTCACTGCCGTCTGGTTTTTCCCTTCTTACCGGATGGTTTCTTTGTTGCCGCGAGGGTTTTTTGTCCCGAGGGTTTTCTTTTCTTTTTCTCTTGCCCCGAGGGTTTTAATTTCTTTTGCCACAACGTTTTCCTTTTTGCCGCAAGAGTTTGCTTTTTGCTCTGAGCCATTCTTTTGGGTATAGTTCGCAACTCTATTGTTTTAGGGCTACGTAGGGTCCATCGTTACTGTTAAATTGCTGCGTACCGCCCTTTCTTTTGCCCTGACAGTCGATGACCGATGAACATGCCAAACCCGACAAGTGGTATTGTACAAATTTTATGCACATAACGTATTTAGTTCATTGAATTGGCGCTTGCAGATGTTTGAAAACAACGCATTTTTGTTGCAGTTCTATTGTTAACGTTCTTCTGGGCTTGTGTTCAGTTCAAGAATTTCCGACAAAGCATCACCCAAAAAGGAAATTCTTTCCATGGATATAGCTAATAGAGGGGGATGATTATGAAGCCCGGGCCACGTCAAAGAAGCAAACAAAGAAACCAAGAGTTATGTTGGAAGGTTCACGTCCCTGCATATCTTTGGCTTGGCATTCATGTACTTGTGCAGACTGTAAAGGATACCTCTGTATCAATTGGTATTAAGTTGCTCTGATAGAAGTAAACGCCTATTGCCAGGTTTTACGCGGGGTCCGGCCCTTAGAATGTTCACAGTCCGCTATTTTTTCGTATGCTATTTTTTCGTATTTTTCCTCGGTCGGCAAACACGGTGAATGAATCGCGAAAGAACTGGACTCCGGCGCAAAACGCATGAAAACGTGAGGCACGAAGGGGTTTTTTGCTCGCGCGCTTTCTTTTGCGTTGAAATAATAGAGCGGCTGTGAACAGCCTATCCGGCCCTCAAATTTCAGAACAAAAACATATTACTAAGAACTCTGTCGGGCATGGAATTGCCAGCGTAGCCGGTGGGTTTAGTGAGCGCGAGCTGTTCGCAGACGGAGCCGCGAGTGGAATTTCCAAGCGTTTCGCGGGCGATGCCATATCTGCTCTAGTTTAGAACAGTGTCCAGGTTTTTGTCAATAGATTCCTGCGCTCCATCCTAGGAATCCGATAGCCTTTGGTGATCGAATATGAAGCCCTATGGGAGATAACCAACCAGGAACGACTAACCATAGGGGCGCTTTCCGTTTGTTGCTAGGTGCGATACAGTTGAAAACGACTGTTTATCATTATATTAAAATAACTGTATAAAACCATGCCGTCACATTTTCCGAATGAGTTTTTATTTACTTCAACAGTTTAGTGACATAGCGGAACATAGGAAAATTCCCGAAAGAAATGGTTCTGCACATTTGCCAGGCCGTTATAAATTTGTCGTTATTAATCATCTTCTGAAAAATCCGCAAATATACCCCACCCACCCCCCCCCCCCCGACAGGCATCTTGACCCAAAGAAATACCGAGGGTGTAAATTTTCAACCCCAAAAATACGTCGGACCCCCGTATACTGCGAGTATTCTACCCCCCCCCCCCCCATGCTGGGGTACGAACTTGCCAAAAACCCTAAGTTTCGAAATGCTGTTCCCTGAAATTTCCAGTTCCATTCGATGTTGCGCTTGGAATTTACAAAATTTCCGGATAAATGGCTCGCATTTCGAAAATCCTTCATTTTCCAGATTTATCAGGAAATTTCTATACCATTCGCTCTGATTCCTAAATTTCCGGAATTTTTGGTCGAATGGAAAGCGCCCATGGTAAGAATTTTTCCCCTGCGGCTTCACGATTTCGCTCCAACTTTCCTTTGCTCTTTCTTTTTCCCGCCTCCCCAAATTCTCAAGAAACTCCAAGACAGTGTGACAAGAACGGTTTTCTTGATCCACAAGGAGGAAGACGAGGAAACGGGGCCACCCCTTTGAAATGATCAGCTGGAAACGTCGATCAGGAACTGCGCCAATAAACCTTTTTACCGATACGGCGGCCATTTTTAATTCTATTGTTATGGGATGCCCGGTGGGGTGGGGGCAAATACATATTAATTTGCCCCCTGGGCATCCCATAATAGCTACTTCAAACAAACAAGTGATCAACCCGGAACAAGTGATCAACCCGGAACTTTTAAATGCGCTCGCGCACGATGCAAAACATGCCCTTTCATTCACAACGTTGACAAAATATCGGGACCCAAGCGATCTATCAAAATCACTGATCATTTCACCTGTACCTCAGCCAATGCCATCTACTGTATAACTTGCACTCTTTGCAAAAAGTTATACATCGGCGAAAGGCGACCAATTTCGAGAACACCTTCGGGACGTAGAGAAAGACGACAAAAATGCGTCGAAACCGGTCGCGAGACACTTCAATCTCCCAAATCATTCTAAGAAACATATGGCAGTCTGCGGCCTTTCCCTTCACCAAGAAAGCACGGAAAGCCGCAAAACTCTAGAACAAAAATTTATTTTTCAAATCGGCACTCTTAATCCTCACGGTATCAACGAACGCTTTTCATTCAACTAATTTATTCCGTTGTTTTCACGTTACCAGGCACCAACCAATAGCGAAACTCCATCTTTCTGTATATAAAAACACACGACGCACAATTCCTTGATTCGCTCCGACGAAGGGCTAACGCTCGAAACGTCAGCTCTCTCATCTCTTTACGGTGGCAAATTCAC
>OX393562.1:6154703-6187203 GCA_947652115.1 Blastomussa wellsi
TGGGTCAGAGTTTAAGAACCTTCGCGGCACACACCTATCCAAAATTTAAGGGAGTACCCCCGCCCGCCCCCCTCCCCCGGTATAGCTGTCTAGTTCGGTCAATGGATCTTGTTGCTTTCTAAAAGAAAAAGAACGCTAACATGTAAATAAAGAGATATGATAAATTCACTTTCATTTCAGGATGTTTCATTACAAATATGATTGGTGAATTCTACAGTCACCCAACCCAGCATTAGGGACTTAAAGCAAACCACGACGGCAATGTGAACGAACGTCGCTAAACAAAAGATTTAGTGAGCAGTACAATTGCCCTACACGCACGTTATACTTCTTTGTGTATTTCTTTGCCTTCCTCTGCAAAGCAGCAACATGAAGTGATCAAATTCTGAGTACTTTGGAGAACGTGAACCGCGCTGCTTAAATTTCCGTTTTTCATTTTGAAAATAAACGTTCGTCGGTTCGTCCATCCCGTCCGTCCGTCCAGTGGGTATCATCCTCACCGCCGTCGTCCTCATAGCTTAAGCTCCCTAATATTTCTCTTAGGAATATCAAAGCTTACATTTTTAATTTGATCTGGCTTCACAATGTTGGTGTTTGAGAAGAACTGAAGGAGATTCTTCATAAGGGTCATCACTCGTTCATGGCCATCTTCCAGCACCATAATAATGGCCTGTAGACAAATTGCAACAAAGAAAACACTGCTGTGCGAAGTAATTCACAAATGGAAAACAGAAATTGAAAGCTTTGTGTAGTCCTATTGAAGTGTGTAAGAATTCACTTTAACATGGCCTGCGTGCAGCCGTCTATACTAACTTTTACGCAGTTCACTTAATTATATATATATATCTTATTATCGAAGGAACTGAAAAGAAGTGCACTCATTACAAACTACCTCAGAAACCCAATAACGATAGAAACGATTAATTATTCTTGGACACAGTGACTTTCTTCAATTCAACATATTGAAGGGAAAAAAAAAAGAAGTGTATTCATTATAAAGTACCTCATAAACCAGTTCATGGTAGAAATGAGGGACTTCCAACTCTTGGACACAGCGGCTTGCCTGAGGAAAAAAAAGCCATGTAAATTTTGAGTCATAGTAATGCTCGATAATGTAATGGGTATCTGCAAACTTGAAAAGCATTTAGCATTTTGCGAGATTGAGGCCGCTAATTGCAAATTATACATCAAATTGATTTTAATGTGAAAGTAATTAATCAACACGACACGAGCGTGGGAATCGAACACCGGGCGGGCGCTCTATCCACTGAGCTACGAGAACTTCTGGAGAGCTAGCTCATTTTTACTGAGTTCTTATGTGACACGCGTACCGCATACTGCATAGGATCAGCAATGTCGCTATCATCATGAGTTGTGGAAATGAGTGATGGCAAATTTTCAGCTCGGTAAATTTAATGTGAAAGTAATTAAATTACTTGACACGAGCGTGGGACAAATTTACCGAGCTGAAAATTTGCCATCACTCTCATTTCCAAATTGATTTTAGTTAACAAATAAATAGAGACTCACTTCTTCAATATCTTCTGAATGTAGGTATTCCTTGAGCAACAGCACCATCTGCAAAACAAAGTTGCACAAATGTCATCATGTTTTGGCTGGTACTATGTGATCGTTAATCCAATCTTTATCAAGTCTCACCTTTTTCACAAGAAGTTTGACTGGGCGGCGCCCTCCAGCCATACCCCACACGCTGTCCAGACGCACCATTCCATGTTTCATTCTCAGGAGCACATCTGCTTCACCTAAAGCTTTGCTGTTTGAAAGCAGTTACATTGTTACAAGAGTTGTTGTTGTTGTTACAGTGTTCGTACTCTTTTGAGCCTTTCAAATTTCATGACTTTTCATTGACCATTTTCGCGTTGCCCACAATACACCTTGTTTACCCCCCAAAATTTTGCACAAGCATTGTCTTCCGATTCTCTTGGGACGACTGTAATACCCAGGCGAATTGGGAAACAAAGGTTGCGCAAAATTTTGGGGGGTACCCAAGGTGTATTATGGGCAATGCGAAAATGGTCAATGACCTTTTCCATAACTTGTTCAAGTTTTCCATGACCTAGATTTGAACATTTTCTAGGAAATCATCTTTCATTTTGGGTACGCTTTTACGATTTTCTTCACGAAAAATCCTAATTGATTTTGTACCTTTTTAATAAACATGATTTCCATGACTTTCCATGACCCACACTTAAATACCATGACTTTCCAGGCCTGGAAAATGAAATTCTAAAATTCCATGACTTTCCAGGTTTTCCATGACCATGCAAACAAACCTCAAAACTGCAAACTAATAAGCACGATTGGCTTTTTTGCCCAATAACATTCCATAAATATTTCTGGTGTTCACGGTATTCTTAGTTTAGTATTCTTAGTAAACTGCACTTATCTTAAACACCAAATTACATTGCACACTATTCCTGAATTGAACATCCACATTCTTTTACTATTTTCAGAACTTTTTAATTAAACTGATGTTTAATCTCACTCCTAAAAACATCAATGGCCATTTGACAACATTTATTTACTAATTTTCCCATGATCTTAACTCTGGCACCAGCTTCTTATTGATGGGGCCCATTCAAAGTTGAGTGACCAACAATGATGAACACAACACATGCAATATTATTACTTACGCTTGATTAGATCCTGAAGGAGTGTCTCCTAAATTAGAGACAAATGCTGGCGGCAAACAGTCATCGGCAATGGCACGGGCAATGAATTTTCCCACCATCTACGTTCAGCAAAAGAACAAAACATGAATTTTTATCACCACGTGTTGTGTGATGAGGCCAAAAATTAGACCATGATACATCAAAATAACTAGAATGGAATCATGACTGTGAATCTATGACTTAATCTGACATATAAATATATGTGACACTTGAATTTTGTAAGAATTTCTTACAGAAAGGAGATCAGTATGGTGGCCCATCATTATCACTCCATTTTACACCATGAAAATTAAAATTTATGTGACCTGATATTTTACTTTCACTATGAATTTTATTACCAGTTTTTTTATTTGATTTTAAATGAATTTTAAACAATTTTCATTTCATTTGTTATTTCAAACATTAAATGTAAAGACACGTGTGAGAAGTTCTACAACGCCCCACCTGGATCGTGTGATATCCTCGCGTCAAATGGAGGCCCTTCTTGCACAAAGCTCGAACAGATTAAAAGTCGCAAAGTGTACTACACTAACTTTTCGAAATATTGATATCCCCAAGCAACCAATTTCACAACACGTCCGCCATCTTGAAAAGACAACCTAGTCCCAGTCCTTGCCGCAAGATCTGATATTGCTGGTCTATTCAAATTTGTCATTTTTATTTTGTTTCTCCACTGACATTATAACAATGGTCCTTGGGATTATTATTATTATTATTATTATTATTATTTTGCATTCTGAATCTGATGATTTTTTCTTTATTTATCAACGGTTTAATATTAACCTTTAAAATATATTAATACGACTCTGCAAATGCATTTGAAATAACAAATGACATAAAAATTCAGTTTTCATTCAAAATCTAAAATCAAATAATAAACTGATAATAAAATTCATATAGTGAGAGAAAAGTATCACAAATTATAATTTTCATGGCGTAAAATAGAGTGATAATGATGGACCACCACAGAATTTTCACAATTTCAGCTCTTCACATATTCTTAATAAAAAAGCCCACAGAGAATGTGAATCAACTATCAACAAAGGTCTGCAATGAGTGCAGATTGTGCGAGACACAGTGACATTGTGATTTATACACTGGTCCCTGGATTGAGTGGTCTTCATTTTACGTCTCACCGGGGTTATTACATTGTGTTTAAAACACTTATCTCCTCTCTCCACCCACAAAAGTATGAATGACAAGTGATAACTCAATAGAGAGGAACTGAACATACTAGTAATCAAGACAGTTTCTGCTTAACATTCAAGCAATAAAGGAAAAAATGAAGTTGCAAAAAATCTCACAGCCCAGCGGCTTTTCGAACACAGTGTGCTTTTGTGCATATTGTATGTAATGCTTTTGGGATTTCGCGCTCAGGGTTGGGCATGTTAGAACGAGGAATAAACATTGCGTTTGTCGCTTTGGGCTCTCGAGCTTAGGATCGGACGATTAAGAACAAGGAATATATATTGCGTTTATCGCTTTGGGCTCTTGCGCTTAGGGTTGGACGCTTAGAACGAGGAATATATATTGTGTTTATCGCTTTTGGCTCTCACACTTAGGGTCGAACACTTAGAACAAGGAATATATATTGTGTTTTCTTGCTTAGTACTCTCGTGTAATGCTTTTAGGATTTCCCGCTTAGGGTCGGGTGTTTTAGAACGGGGAATATACATTGTGTTTATCGCTTTTGGGCTCTCATGTAACACTTTTGGGATTTCGAGCTTGGGGTCAGGCGTTTTAAAACAAGGAATATACATTGTGTTGCTTGCCAGTTAGCATTCAATGAGCAAAAGGATTCTAAAATACAAGGGCAAAAAAAAGGAAAATTACAAAAAAATTGCATGGCTTCTACACTACTAACACCAGTTCACATGCAACCAGGTTTAGTTCATTGTTTCCAAATAAGTAAACCCTGCAAAATAGATGCACATAGTAAACTAATACAATACAATAACACCAAATAAGAACATCACCTCTGGAGCATCTGGAGTATCCAGAGATAAGTCGTCAAGATCATCCAACAGCTGCTGAAATCCTACAAATCAGAATGCTCTTCAAGTCAGTAAAGTTCAAATTGACATATTTACATAAACTTAACATGATAATTGAAACAAAGTTATGCTCAGCATTCTTTTTCAATGTTTTCACAAAACATTGTGCTATGAACTCTTTATAGCTGTACATGCTCAAAAATTCCTTCAAGGATGAATATTAAAATTAAATATTCAGAATTTTCAATTAAAAAGACAGTCCCCTGACATGTGAAGCATAATGCTCTTGATGAATCAGTAAGTGTTTATGTTGTAATACATTTTGGTTTTTTCCTTTTTTCTATATACATTAATTATCATACTCCAAAACAAAAAGAAAAGACCAAATTGTACCAAGGCAAAATTCAGCTGTCCACGACAGATATTAACACACCTTTAGCTATGTCACATTGGGTAAGGTGCTTGCCATATAAGTCTGAGATCAGGATTGATGCCATCTCTCTCTGAGTAGCCTGTGAAAATGATTGAATAAAAAATAGCAAGCCATCATCTAAAAGCCATAACACACTCAATAATCTGACGGAAAAATCTGAATTCATACATAAACATTGGAGTCTTGCACTTTGTTAAGGATTGAACACGTTTTGGAATAGTTACTAGTTTAACAGACAACTGTATTCAGTTTAGCGTAGATGTGTCCTTGTTTCACATTAGGTTACTTACTTTCTTCTCCAATGCAAGAGAAACTGCCAAGGCAGGAACCTGTTGATTAACAAACATTTCATTGTTATTACTAAACTATAAAACATCTCACATGCAGCTGGCAAATGATTTGTGTGACTAAATAAATATACTGTCAGTACCACTATTTAGGGATGGAATACTAATTTTTACAGACTGAACTAGCCATGTGGGCAAGTGGCACATGGGACAAATCTGATTGCCTGAAAATTACAGCATATATAAGTACAGTACTCTCTGCATGCTCAAAACTGCGACTGGCCAGATGTCTCACTTCCTGGTAAGACCAGAAGGATTCTGGGCACCGGGGACGAGAATGGAGTTGCAAACAATAGTTATGTGGTGTCATCTGACTTTATGCACTCTTTTGAATGCTTTGAAAAGTGTGGGTGAATTTAGTTTGCGTTTCTTTGGAAATCTGGAAATTTGGAATCTGGGAATTTTCATATTACCGTATTTACCCGTGTATTAGTCGACCTCGTGTATAAGTCGACCCCCTAACTTTGGGGCCAAAAACTAAGTTTTCTTCATTTTATTGGAAAACTTAAATATATCGTATTGCTTAGAATTATTCTTCAGGTAAGTACTATGGATATATGAAACAATCACAGCAAGTTTCAATGTGAAGTTTTAATATTCTCGCATGTCCGCAATCGTTTTAACAACACATGTACATGTGGGCATTTTGTCCATAACGTTTGAAACAGGCTTACAAAATCAAACATACTAATTGCAGACAAACCTTTCTAACTGTGGAAGTTGAAAAAGCAGCTTTAGCAGGCAGGCAAAACACCAAAGAAGGTATTAAATCTTTGAGAACGATCGATAAACAGAGTGTTTAGAAAACTTGGTTACCAAGCTACAAAATCGGTCGAGTAAATTGGCAACTGATGACTGCACGTGCTTACATCATGCCAGGTTACCAAGCAGGGAGTTCGAAGCGAGAAAGATGTTTTTCCTCAGCAGATTGACGGCTTTATTTTGCAGGAAATGTCAGTTCTTTATTCCGAAATTGTTCCAGGGAGTATCTTCAACCCTCAGGTCTACATAAAGCAGATAAATTTTAAAGCATTTCAACTTGAACTGCTAATTTAGACGCAGACCGCTAAGCGAAGGACTTCGCGTTTTGTATCATTGTTTCTAAGACATTTTACGTAAGATTATAGACTCAATTGTTATGCTAATTCTGCCGAATCTATTTTACTGGTGCTTGGGTTTTAGTTTTTGACCCATGTATAAGTCGAGGGCGATTTTTTGGACTGATTTTTAGGTCGTGAAAGGTCGACTTATACACGGGTAAATACGGTAAGTTATTCACTAACCTTGTATTTCTTTGATGAGATGTTAAGTTCTGCTAAGGACAGCTAGATGTGATACAAAATGTTAAAATATTTAATTAGTGGTGAAAAATATCATATGAGTAACCAATTCTAGACTGATAAACATATCAGCAAAGCCAATTAAATAATATATACCACCAGAAATCTTTCACAAAACAACAGCTCGGCAGTTTATTTCTATATGGCAAATTACAACCTCATAGCCTTGAGAATATAGTATTAGGCAACAAGCACTCACAGCTAATCAATTTTCACTGAGTACAAGGTAAAATTCCAAGCAAAAATTAATAATTATTATAATAAATAATAATTATAATTAGACTTAGACTTGTTTATTAGACTTGTTTATTTGTTTATGAGCATTACAATATGATCATAGTCCTAGGCGACCCGCAATTAGCGAAGCTATTCTGGGCGGGCCACCTTTCTTAAAGAAGTCCTGTCTCTGTTCTTGAACACATATTATTAAATAAAATGCCAAAGTACATACAAAATAAGAAATCAGTTAATTAGTTAATTAATTACACAGTTACAGTTATCAACATACAAATTAATAATAATTAATTATTAGTAATTATTATAATAGCATCAGTGCTACACTATGCCTTTTGTTTTAACTTTTTCTTACAAAATGCAAGTTCACTTTGGCCAAAACCGAAAGCATCAGGGAGCAATTTGATCATTAGCTTTGCTTTGGTTCTTAGAATACTGCAGCCTGAGAAAAAATGTAATATTTATACTAGTATTACACATTGCTTTGACTCACCGCAACATCCTCCGTCTCTCCGTGCTCAAAGTATTCCTGCAAAACAAAAACACATAACTCAGCTAACAAAATTTATGCAATGGTCATCAACAAACATACTTAATATGTAAATGAACATGCGACATTTGTGACATTTCTCTTGCAAGATATTGCAACACCTAGTTTAGTTACAATGGTTTTACCAACATTATACATGCACAGGTATACCTAAAGAATTGCACGCAAACAACTCAAGTAGGTCAACATATCTCAGATAAAGCCATCATTACCTGTGGTGTCCCCCAAGGGTCCGTTCTCGGTCCATTGCTTTTCTTGCTATATGTCAACGATATTCACAAATGTTCAAATAAACTTCGGTTTTATCTTTTTGCTGATGACACTAATATCCTCTATGCTGATAAAAATGTGAAGGCTCTTGAAACAACAATTAACATTGAATTACAAAAGTTTTATGTCTGGTTAACAGCCAACAAATTAACGCTTAACATAAAAAAAATTTCATAGTTTTTCATCCTTATCAAAAACAGCTTGCTTATCAGCCAAAAATCTGCATGTTTGACAATGAGCAAAATAAATATGTTGATCTTGAGTCTAAAATCTACGTTAAGTACCTTGGTGTACTTATTGATAAAAATCTTTCCTGGAAGCACCATATTGATGCTATTGCCACAAAGATTAGTAAAAATGTTGGGCTTATTGCAAAACTACGTCATTATGTACCTCGGAAAATACTATTGAATTTTTACAAATCATTAATCCATCCCTATTTAACATATGGTCTTCCAGCCTGGGGTCAGGCAGGTAAGATGTATCTTAATAAAATTCTAATTCTCCAGAAAAGGGCACTTCGTCTGCTGTTTTTCGCAGATGTTCGTGATCATGCAATTCCATTATTTCTTGAAGCTAACATTCTTCCCATAATTAGTAAGTAAAATATAGTTGCGAGTAGATTTGTTGGTCTTTAATTATTAGCTAATAGATATTTGTCAATAATCAGTCCTTTTGTAATTTGTACCTTTAATTTGTTAAACTAATTGCTGTTGTGTAAATTTGTCTTTCAATAGGTGTGTACTTGTATTTGGCTTATCCCGCCTCGATTAGCTTTTTCTAGCTATTTGCGGGGTAGGCCATCCACTAACTATTATATTTGGTTTTAATAAAGTTGTTGTTGTTGTTGTTGTTACAGGTCTGTAGATACTTTTATTAACAGTTTCACAGAAGATTCTAACTGCAATATAGAGCAAGGCAATATGTGGAAAATGAGTTAACTGTGAGCAGGTTAATCTGTAAAACCATTACTAGTCCGTCCATTACTGCATTTTTCCTGTCATTAAGGTGCAACAAAAGAGGAGGTAAAGCCAAGTGACCCATCAGGCCCGTAGCTTATACTGGTTTCCTTAGCATGAAGTGACAGAGTATTTCTACTCCCCCCTGGATGGGATGCTAGTCCATCGCAGCATTACCCCAGCAGTAAAATCGACAGCACCCATTAATACACCTGGTGAAGAGAGGCACTGTGAGAGTAAAGTGTCTTGCCCAAGAACACAACGCAGTGCCCCGGAGAGGGCTCAAACTCCAGACTATCCAATCCGGAGTCCAGCGCACTAACCATTGCAAAATGAAGTGCTACAGTACAACTTACAGAATACTTCAGAGTAATAATATGCCACATTTTGAACTTCATCTTGTTAAACGAGTGACAGTAGAATGACAACACTTTTTTATTACACCACATGAGGCATTATTAATATCAACTGATACACGTTAGTTGGAGATAACTGTATACATCTCTGCAGAGTTCTTGATACTACTGAGACAAATTCAACGATAAGCACGACTGTCACAGCAGACTCTGGCTCCAAACGTCAGCAGTTTTGGTAACATGGCTTTGTTTTTCAAGCCAAAAAGGTGAACGCATTTGAGCAAATTCCTGAACATTTTATCCCAACAAATATTTTATCCAGACACAAACGTAGTCAACTTCAATGTTTATATTCAATAATTGCGTTTTTAAGACTGTTTATTGAAGTGAAACCCTTTTTATAACTCAACTCCAGAAGTTTAAGAGTTCTGGTCTTGGAATACGATTGTAAACTTGGTACAAAAAACTATTCAGGAATGCGCCCACATGCTGTCACCTTCTGGTTTGACAAGCAAGGCCAAGTGACCAAATACGTTGATGTTTGGAGCAAAAATCAGCTGTCACATGTATATTTGAATTCACAGTATACTTGTTTTCTTTTGGTAGGTAATCATTTACCTGAACAATGGGTGTGATGTTTGTGCTAAACTCTTCCTCAGTCAGCTCTGGTAAACACTCTTCTATTTCAAAAGGTTCCTAAGATATGAACATTTCATTTTAGCAATAGTATACCTAATGCAAGTACTACTAGTTAAATATTAACTATTCAGTTCATTCTGTGTGACAGACAATGTCTAGTCTACGTACCAATCAGCTCCTGATGAGAACTCGGAAAATTCATTTTTCTCTCAATAGCAATCTTAATTTGAAAACATTATGCAACCCTTGAAATGCCAATTCAAGTGGTGATTGAAAGATTTCCATCAACCATGCACTTTAGTACATACTAACGCTGTACGCAACTGACATTGACAGCAAACTAACAGCACACCAGATTTACAGATTTCATAATTGAAAATTTGCACACTGAATGATGAGCTGGTGGCTTTTCAATTGCTCAGGTAAGATGGATCATAATACGTACATCCTCATCTTCCTCAGATTCATAATTTGGATCATGCTGGTCTCTGATCTTGAGATCTTCTTCATTGAACACTTCACCAATGGCTCCCCAAGTACCCTTTCCTCCTGCTCCACCTGCAGAATTCAAAATATGCAAAGATTCCTGAAGAACCCTCCTAGTTTATTTTTTCCTTAGTGGCCAATTGGTCACTGACTCTAAGTTTGGTCGCCAGAGAAAAATTTTGGTCGCCAAGCTTAGCTCAAGTGCTCAATCCCTCTTCTCAATTTTAGTTGCCAGGCTGGCAACTTCTGTTGCAATTTAGTCACCACTTCCAAAAGAAGCTTAGAATTTCAGCGAGTGTAGATGACAAATAAATAAAAAATTTCCTTAAGTCTCAGGCCTGTGCGGTTTCCCGTTCTCAAGATATTTGCAAAACGTTCCACGCAAATTTACAAAGCTTAGTATGGAGACGCCATATTTGTGTCCTTCCGAGGGGCACCATACGAAACCATCTGGAATTCAATTGTGCTATAATAGCGACTACTTTTGGCTCACGAGCTATTATAGTTACACATAAACACCACTTATTATATCTGAATTGTTCAAGCATCTGAAAATCGAAAGGATAGGCTTTTTCTAAACAACACAGCTTTGTCACGGTTCTCAGCTTGATGTCACATACGGCTGAGAACTAAAATATTCAAGATGCTCTGTTTTCAAAACAAAGGGTAGTATCGAGCTGAAAATTTGCGAAAAGATATACTTTTAGTTAGCCTTACAACTAGTGGCACTGAAAATTTAGCAGGCCTAGCGAATTTTATGACGTCACATGAAAACCAAGAATACCAATGAAGATAAACTAATATCTGCGTTTAGCCCGTGCAATGTTTCATTCAAGGCTTCAGCAAGATCTTTTAATGCCACAATTCGCTGTTGGAGTGTCATTTTGAAATAATTATTAGATTAGGTAACAAATGGGGTAAATTGAAATAATTTATAGAATGATCAGCATGTCAATTCAGTAAAAATGCAGTTTCGTGGAGATCCGATTCAAACTCGATGAAATATGAAAATTAAAAATTGTGATTTTTTTCAAAATGTGTGGTGTGCGGGCAGAGTGTGCCTACATGCTATACATTTTTTTATAATCAAAGGCTCTTTGAGCCAGCTCATTCATGTAATGGCTAATTTTCATAATATTCTTTGGTTTGCTAGCAATGGAATATTAGTAAAGCTGAAACCCTTCATTTGAACCATAAAATTCAATTAATCTTTTTAAATTTTTGACACTATTGAAGCTTATGTCTGTCTTTTTCTAGTAAAAATCTGGAAAATTTCTGTGACAAAAACCATTCTTTGTAGAGTTTTGAAACCATGTCACAAACCATTAGGTTCCTACCACAGAAAGAGTATTAAATTTTAATACATTGGGCTCAGATTTATAATGAACGACAATTTGTCACTTTAGAGCAATAAATTCTATTAAACCCATGATTCACTGATCCAAAGTGACACGATTCAACCAGACAAAACTGTTGATGTTTTGAAAGTAAAACTATGCGCTAAATATTTAATTTTTATAACAAAGATTAGTCAAGCATCTGTACTTCCATGCAAAAAATCTGCAAAATTTGGAAGTTAGACAAATAAACTACCATATAGAATTCTTAATTGAAATGCAACAAACAAAAATGGATAATGGTATTCTTGTTGTTTCCAGTTTACTGCACATCAGAAAAAGTTCACAAACATGTTACGTTGATCATATCTTCATACTTTCTTTCACTTGCCTCTGAATTCCTACAATTTGAGCTAGCGCATTCACGCTGTTTAGTGTTATTGCCATTATCCTATCAAACATTGTGTGACTGGTTATAAAAATTCAAACCAAAGGGTGTTTTCCATGAGCCATCATTAACTTAAGTTACTTATTCTTTTGATGAATAAATTTCATTGCATGACAACTGTTCTTCAATTTGTTTGCAAATGGTGTGGTTTAAACCCTTCTACAGTTTAGTTATGGAAATGACCTTAGCTTTGTTAAAGCATTGTAAACGTGTACCAAGTTCTGCAAGCCAAAAACACGAGGCTCCAAGGAATCTGGCTATATCGCCAATTGTCATGAAAGATCTGTAAGCCTTTCAGTTTCATCTGGTTACAAATGCAAAGACCTCAAATTGAACTTTAAGTCGAGATCTCAAAATTTTTTAAAACGTCTTAGTTTGCTTTAAGGTAAACTAAAATCTGACCAAATTTGTGCGTTGGTGTATCACTATACTAAAATGTGAAAAAATTAAGCTCAAAAGGCATCCAAATTAATTTTTGGCTAAAAGTGTGGAAAATTTTAGGTTCATTTACATTGTATTTTATAGACTATACAAATGTTTCTTTCTTTGGTGGAAGTTTATTGGGATTTGAAGGGGAAGGATTACTTCCATTTCCTGCTGACAATGCCACATACATCTACGGTCCACAACTTCCGTCAACATTGCTCTACCACAGCATCTCATCCATTGCACAGTGTGAATAAATGAGCATAAAAATCACAAAATTGAGACTTCTTTATTTCTTAAAGATTGAATCGGAACTCTGCAAAACTTTGCAATTTGCATAATAATTGGTATGGTGATTCTATTTGCAAACCCTGTTTTTTTATTTAATGTCGTGATCAAAAATGTGATGTGCACTTAAACTGTGATATTGGAATGGATGAATACAAAATTAATAAAAACTTCAATGGCTTTGCACAGATGCAACTTTGGGTTCCCATGGTTACTGAAAACCGCACTATTACAATGAGTTTGATATTTGGTGTTGTATATTCAACATGGTAAAATGCTGGTGGGATAATTAAGAGTTGACATTTACCAATTTATCCATATAAATTTATGAACAATGAAATAGTCTGCACACTACTATAGCACAACAAATATTACTGGAAATAAAACCTGAGGGCAATTATTTGGAAATTGATATGTAATTTTATTTAACAGATCAGAGATTTTCTCCTGCAGAAAAGAGATTGATCTCTCCTCACTTGCTGTTCTTCTTTTTTAAAATCATAAAATGGAAATCACAACATCAGTAGTTTCTAGAGCCACTTTTAACTTTTTTGTTTGACATATACAGAACTAAAGGTGGATTAAAAGTTTTAAACCACATTTTGTTTTCCAGTCAATTAAGTAAGAATCTGCAATTTAATGTGCTTCCTAAGAAGACCAATATTTCCAATCCAGGAAAAAATTTCTTGCTTCAAATTAAAGGACGGTTCTCCTGACTTTGAAATACTGCAAGTCAGTATCGGAAATCGAAAGGAACAGAATAGTCCAAAGTCCTGGAAACACAAGCTGGAATAAAATTTATCTTTGTATATACAGCTGAGCTGCAAGTTGTAAAGGCTCTGCTTTCACCACGAACGAAAATATATTTTTTAAGATATTTTTTTTTAAATGAAACCCTTAAAGATTTCTTTGCCTTTAAAACTTGCAATCAAAAAGACCATAATTATTATACAATTCGGTTTGTTTACATTTTCGCGAGAAAAGGGTCGACATCTTTGTTCCGATCTTTCTCACCTGAAATGCAACTAGCTCGGGAAGGGATGTAACCAACAACTTGCAAGTCACTCCGCATAAAAACACTCCAATAAACTTCATTTGCAAGTCTATAGAAAACCTTACACAAAAAGATCTCAAAACATTCAAATATTACACCGAGTGGTATGAACAGTACAAAATATTGTACTCTTCGATAGATTTGCCAAACCAACATGCACACGAGCACGAAACCGAAATTCTAACTTTGGAAAAACTTCAACGTTTTGGACGATGTTAAAGTAAATAAAAAAACTTTAAGCAGGTTCACCGAGGGATTTGTGCTCATTTGAACAACAGCAGATTTTATTCAAAACACAATATTGTACATGTACATATGGTTTTATGCCTGCAAAAATTTGCATCATTTGGCCACGGTTTGTATTTGTTATGAATTTAATATTAGGGTGCAAGGGCAAATAATGCCTAGCAAATTCGACTAGCAAAAGTGAAGACGTGTCCTGGATGCGTCACAACTATAGCTGGCGACAAATGAGCAAGTTAATTTTCAAGTTAAAGTAAATTCACTGCTTTGGTCGGCCGCGTGGCAAGGCTCTGATCAACCGCACTACATGCAATATTCATGAGCCCCAGATGTGTTTTGATACGAAACCATAGCTCGTTTAAAGGTCCGAAATCTAAGTCAAACAGAAGTGCAACTTCACGAAAAAACTCCTGTCAAAGGAAAGCGCAATTTAACATAAAAGGAATATACGAGCGCTTTGCAAAAGAGATAGCTAAACCTGCTCACCTTTCTTAGGTAAACCACGGTGTCCACTTCGGGATTTTCTATCATGATGTTTGTCCTTCGGCGCTTTAACGAACAACGATTCCTCGCCATTTTGCGTGCCGTTGATACCATTCTTTAGGCTCGTGTTAACACCGTCTATCGATCGTGTTTCGTTGTTTCGTGGAACCTCTTTGACGTTTTCAACCGCAGAAGTGGACTTGCTTCGAACTCGCATCTTCTTCGTTGAGGCAGTTGGGATTGTGGTTGCAGGGCCGGAGGAAGGGGAACTGGCCATTTTCACCGTTCCAGAGCGAGAGAGAAAAGGTTTAGCATAGAATGCTTTGCAGAAAAGCCTCGCTGGCAATCTCTGCTAGCTCGGGCCGCGAGAAACGAAACTCGATAACGAAAGCTGAGAAATACAGTACAACAAACCAGTAAGAAGCACCTTATTATTTCTCTGACTCTGGAAAGTTTGTTGTTTTTATCGCGGTTGAGTCAGGTGACATTTCACTCGCCTTCTAATTGGCTGTTAAAGAATAAAGAGGGTCGGGGAAGAGTCGGGGCTGGCTTATTCTTGTCCGGGGAGGAGGGGTGCAATTTCCAGTTCAACGATTATAAACTCGCACAGCAGTAGCTAAAAAAAAACTATTAAAAATGTCGGAGTTCAAAATAAAAATAATATTCCAATATCAAAAGAAATGCAATTTTATAATCACAAAAAGAAAAATACTTGCACACTGGATCGTGTCTGAGGCGCGAATAATTTGCTCATGTCCAAAAGGCGAATGACACATCACATCTTGTAATTTGACAGTTGTCACGCAATGTCACGCAGGTTTCGCGGGCGTGGCTTTGTTTTGCCACGTTTTGATGTAACAGCTCGTACGTGCTTCCACTCAACCGCAAAACAATAACAAAGAACGGAAATAAAATTTCGCACCTGAATTCTATTGGAAATAAAATTACGATAATTCCTTGAGCTTTCCTTGAATGCCCGATCGATTTATTATGATCGGGACTATTGAGACCACTAGGCCCCTAGCGCGCGCCCATAAGAATCATATTGAATTTCCCAGATCCTTACCAGTTCAATCTTGAAGCTCGCCAAAATCCTTCTCAAAAGAAACCCACTTGCCTTGATTGATCAAGTCTTAAAACCCGCAACACATGAGTCGATAAGATTTTGTTGAGAAAGACACGCAAAATTATCACGTTCGTTGGTTTTCCCTTCAGCGCTTCTAACAGTGAATAGGGAAATTGTAAACAACAAAAACCCCGTGTTTTTATTGGATAAACCATAATCTTTATTGTCTGATTATTTCATCAGAATGGTCACGTGTCACGCAAAAACGACTCGTTTTACGCAAATGAAATTTTAATGAAGTCACGTCCTCGCATTTTCGCTCAACAGGACGCTGTCAAACAATCAAACAAATGTTCACCGTGATTCATTTTCTTTTGATACACATGCCACGAGGTTTTAGGGGGAATTCATACATTTTCACAATAAACTTTTTTTATGAACGGCTTTTTTATACTGTTCTTGTCTTGTCAATCCTATTTCCCGTACGTGTCATTTATCATTAGTTTACACGTATAAAAAGTTTAGCGTGCGCGTGATCACGCGTGAATGAAACGTTCTGAGATAATGCAATGTCAGTCAAGGGCAACCACATGTCACAAGAAATATTTTGTTTACAAATCTTTTTCCACTGGAAAGGTTGAACTGGCAAAGGCAAAATGTTTGAAATGACAACGTTCACGACTGAAAACACAAAAAATGCTCACAGGACACAGGTGAAATACCCCAGGCCGAGGGAAAGCGGCAAAATATACAACGATATTTATTTCTACCTTAATTCTTTATTTTGCAAGCATCTTTTTTAATTTCACTGTTCTTGAAATTCAAAAGATTGTTTGTATTATTTTATTGAATGTCTCTAAACAAATAGGTCGTTTGTTCATTCAAAGATCAGTAAAACAATTGCATGACAAATACAGGGACTCGAGATTAGTTACAGATGAAGCCCCATTGAATCATCAGGTGTATTTTTCTCGTGGTTTTGAAATCATACAAAATTACAGGAAATTTTAAACAAAAGTCTAGCATCGTCGTTTGGTTTTCCTGTATCGTTTATTAGGCCCTTTTAATTTCTGGCTCAATTTGTGTGACAGAAAAATTTATAGATTGTCTTTTCACCCGAATTTGCGAGCTGTTGTTGCCTTCTCTAAAATTTTAGCTGGAGTTTTCCCATACCCAAAACCCCACATTTTATTTCCCACAGCACGAAATTTGGCGGTGAAATGTCGCTAAAGGAGGGTATTACGGTCTACTGCAGGCATTGCTGACTGTTACGTACCCCTGAAATTGCGGAAACTCTTTGAACTGCCCTCCCGTAGGGTGTCACAAAAAATTGCATATATATTGAGAACTTAATTTTAAAACAACAGACACAGTCGAACGTCTCCTAATATAGGATTTTCTGATCCAAACTTGCACCGATCCTCATTGTTTAGAGTTTGTTTATTAACCGTAGTGGAGGAATCGCTGACCCAAATATAGCGCTACATTTTCACGGCTGCAAGGTCCCCAATAAATTGTCCCCCCAAAATAAAAACAACATCTCCGAATTTAGTTGCCTAAAACATAGTCGACAGTGACTGAATAATAACAGATATGACAAATTGTGTCCAAAAACAACTTGAAACCTGGACGCGTCAGTGGTTATACCGTACATTCATCTCGATATTCTAAAGTGGCACTGATAGGATAGGAATAAAGAAAACTGAATTTGAGACCCTATTTAAGGCCTAAACCCCAAAAATGACACCTTACTTATGGAAAAAATGAAACCTAATTATAAGAAAGGGTCAACCTTAATTCGTTCCTGTAACATTATTCAGTTTAAAAAGACCGTTTATTTTTCGTTTTGCTTACCGTTTGTGCACTGCATTTTTAGACGATACAATTTAGGAACCCTATTACACCAGATGAATAGAGGGGTAAGTTTCTAAAGAAACTGTGGTGCTGCGTCGGTGGGAAATATAACAATATGATTTGGTTTTATCAACTGGGTTGATAATGTGAATTGGCCACCGTAAAGAGATTCAATTCACATTATCAACCCAGTTGATAAAACCAAATTATACTATTACACCAGATACGAGAACCTCAAAAAACCATACCCTATCGCTCGGCACTACATACCTCATATATAGCCCATATGACAAAATTAATATGTGGGAGTACCCCATGGGTTTTGAATCCGGAATTAGACTGCAAGCAATCTCTGTTGTGCACCAAAATCCGTAACGAACGCGAAAATTTGCGAGTGCTATTTTCGAGGGGCGAGCGGCAAATCCGCGAGCCGCGGGTTTCGTGGGCGCCAGCTCGCGGCTCGCGGATTTGCCGCTCGCCCCTCGAAAATAGCACTCGCAAATTTTCGCTTTCGTTACGGATTTTGGAGCAAAATAGACTACCCGCAGTCTAATCCGGAATAGTATAAAACAAAAGTCCCCCCTCTATTCAGAGGAGGGAGCCTCCCCCGCCGATCTATGCGCAACACAGCCAATTTGAAGACAAAGAAACTGTTGTATTTTCGGTATTGATGTTGTCCTCACTCCGTTGATTACGTACACGCAATTCAACGATTTGACAAAAAAGGCAGGCAGCCTTTCCCTTCACCAAGGAAACACGGAAAGCCGCAAAACTCTAGAACAAAAATTTATTTTTCAAATCGGCACTCTTAATCCTCACGGCATAAACGAACGCTTTTCATTCAACTAATTGATTCCGTTGTTTTTACGTTACCAGGCACCAGCCAATAGCGAAGCTCCATCTTTCTGTATGTAAATAACACACGACCCACAATTCCTTGATTCGCTCCAACGAAGGGGTAACGCTCGAAACGTCAGCTCTAGAATCTCTTTACGGTGTCCAATTCACATTGATAAAACCAAATTATATTGTTATACTTCCCACCGACGCAGCACCACAGTTTCTTTAGAAACTTACCCCCTCTAGATCATTGTAGTTTAGGATGTTTTTGCGGTCTTTTGTCCAAAATCCATTCATCCTTTTCATCCGGCCAGGAGCACATGAGAAGGAGCCTCCATCTCCCATACTGACCATCTGAGTCAACCCTGTCCCGTATCTTTTTATTATTAGAAGCATTTCCCAAGGTGGTTTTCGCGGTTATTTTTTTAATGGCCAATCATGCGAGAGATCACTGTTCTTTCGCGGGTGTTTTTTGTAATAGCCAATCATGTGAAAGCGCACTGTTCTAAAAATAAAAAGATACGGGACAGGGTTGACTCAAGGGCAAAGTACGAATGGAGGCTCCTTCTCATGGGCTCCTGATCCGGTGAAGTCACAGGCGGCCCATACGTTGTATGTGATTTACGTGACATTATGTGAGGGAATATATGAGAAAAGTTCGAAAATTGCCCTAAATTCTACAGGTGGAAAAGAATGCACTTGAAATAAAAATGACTTACCTTGTGTTTTTCTTGCGCTATTATGATGTCTCTGTGGTCCTGAGATCGATTTAAAGACATTTAGGCGAGTTTACCTTCCGAGGTTTACCTACGAAACTCGTCTAAATGTCTTCAAATCGAGCCCAGGACCACAGAGACTTCAAAATAACGCAACGAAAACACAAGGTAAGTCATTTTCATTTTCATTCTTTTCCGCACGTAGAATTTAGGGCAATGTTCGAACTTTTCTCGTATATTCTCTTACATAATGTCATCTTAGCGCCTTAAAAAAACTCAGGATAGACTATTTTGTATTGTTCCTTTTCCTTATTAAATCTACCTAAAATATATTTCGTGTTATATTTTATTTACAAATGAGGCACTAAGCCTATTCTATCATACATTTCGCAGAAAATGTAGTAATCACTGCAATCTCTTTGCATTCGTCTGACTAAGTGCTTAAAGTGAAACGAAGGTGATTCTCAACATGTTTTAGAGAGAATTTCAATGAGTGTCGTAAAAACAAAACCAAAGTACCGGTAATTACTTTGGCCAATCACAAAAAAACGGAGACAATCCCGTGATCCAATCAAAACTCAGCCATTACACATAGCCGACACAAAGCGTGGGAAAACGTGCGCACGCGGGTCACCATTCGTTTTGGTTCTACCCCTGATTGTTTGAAAAAGTGGCGCGAGATTTATAAACCAATCAATTCACTACGCCCACTACGCTCTAATACATTTGTTGATTTCTCAAGGACTCAACCAATCGCAAGGGGAAACCAAGTACCTTGTACCCGTGATTGCTTTCTGATTGGCTGAAAAGTTTGGAAACCAACAAAATAATGTCAAAAAGTTGACAGTAATTGATCAAACGTTTCAGCGAATTGGAGCGGTAGGATGCCATGCGCTATAACCACTCATATGATGTACGAATGCAAGGAATTATTTTAATCTATTCTATACCTCCGAAGAGGAAAACCATCGCCCTTCGCGCATTTGTTTCACCCACTGAAGTCTATTCCCATGCAACTTAAACCGCGTCCATGAAAGGATTTGTAGACAAGCACAAACGATTGGAACGCAAACAAGAACATAAAAACAACCCCATCTTAGCGCATTGTTCGTACTGTCATGAAAACTAGTTCTACTGTTAGACGATGACGCCCAGAGATCGTCCGAGTAAAACAGGGAGTGTCCAGTCTGCTCGGCTAAAAGCCATGTTCCAACGAGAGGTGCTAACGTTTGACCAGGCTTGGAGAAAAGAGCTGAGGTTCCGAATATCAAAGCTGATATAGCTTGTTTACGGTTGTGAAGGACAAAGTCTTCGTCCACGAGATCACTGATGATCAGGTTGAGAAGTTTGCATGTTCCTTCTGTGAAAACACGATTGCTGAAAAACAACAGATAAAGACGCCTATTTAATTGTTGTGCATTTGATTATAAAACCTCTCTCTGGGTACCCCCTGCAAATCTTTTGATATTGTAACTGTATCCGTCGTCATGTTTCATCTTGTACGCCATCGTTTTTACCTTTATTCTTTCTATCTTTTTTGTTTTCATTATAATGTTATCTGTGGTGTGGCAAATAAATTAAACTAGGCATGGAATATTGCAATTCCCGAGTTTTGAATGGCTTTCAGGCAATTGCCTGGTTTCAAACCGAAAGGGACTAGGTACGAGTCTGTACATTATGGGATTAGCAACTATTGATCCACAAAGTTAGAAAGAGCACACCGAGATTTACAAAATCCCCAAGTAAGAGATACAGCCATTTAAATACATCAAAATTAGAAAGAAATGTCTGGTAGTCCGGACGCAGCGTCCGAGATGGTAGATAGCCAACTCGTAAGTACCAGTTTCGGGAAATCTCCATTGAAACACTCGAGGACTTTCCGAATTATCTTATCCAATCGAAAACTGGGGCGAGGGCTCTTGTCACAAAGTCACAATAGCAAATTTTCGATTTTACGAATCACAACAAATTCACTAAGGTCACGGAAAGAATCTGATCGCAATGCAGTGAAATTCAGCTACGAACTCAACTTTAGACATTCACGATTTATTTCTTATCTATTCACGATTCACAGCCAAGGACTTTTGCATTTCACGCATCACGGAATACACTTCAATCACGATTCACGGAAGTTTTTTTCACAAAGCACAAAAAAACCGGATCACGGCGTCACGAAAATACCCTTGGTCCAACTGGTCTAGGATCAGCGGAGATCGAAATGCACCAATTACAGCTGTTAAAAACCAACCAATCACAGCGGAGCACCATGCTTTATAAAGCTACACGTAGCCAGTCGACCTTATCGCCTGATGAAGGCTAGCAGTATGTAGCCGAAACGTCGTGGTCCACATCACAAGTGACTACATCGTGAGACAAACGATAACGTCTTCATTAACGATAAACGTCTCGTGTAATCAGCCATTAAAAAGATGGAAAAGTACAATCTGGTCAAGGACAATGAGATATTCGTTACCTATTTACGTGAGGTAACTTGAGGGTTACAAACTTACAATTAGAGTAGCAAGCTAAATCTTACCTCGCTATGTAGAAACAAAGAAGAATAGACCAATTAGGACCAAACATCAACATAATCACACTCAGCCCGAGCTTAACAAAGAATAACCACTTGATAACAGAGTACACTCCAAATCGACGACACAGACCCAAGAAATAAAGATTGTTGATGTGAGGCGCGACGAATGACACGCCCAACAAGATGGCACCCGTGTGAGGAGAAATAGAGTCGCCCAGTAACTTGTCTAAGAAGAGAGGGAAGAAGTTGCTGTTGAAATGACAGTGAAATACCTGCAAAGAAAGAAATTAAGCAGTTAGCTTACGGAGGGCTTGCATGGGCAGAACAACCTGGACTGCTCTCAGTTTCACAGTTTTCTGATGTATGGTGCAGATTCATGCTTAGTTTGAGGAGGAAAGCCGAACAAGTGCCGAGTCTGATAAATCTCCGTAAAGGCGTTCAAACAAAAGTTGTTACATCAGCACATTGTCATCTGAGTATGTCATGTTACTTTGCGACATCCCTGCTGAAAAATTGCAAGTTCTTTCACAGACAGAAAATTATCCACTTTTTCATAGAAACAAACAACAAAAATCAATAAACAAGCAAAATTAGAAAAATATTCTCTAATATCCAATAACAATTTAGGTCCATTTATAATAATAAAATTAAACATAAAATTAGAATGTTTTCCGGTCAGCACTGGCAGTTCGCTGATTAAGAAAAGGCAATAGGCACAAGATAACAATTCAAAAAAAGTATCTGATATTCAGCTCTTGTGTGTATCAGATATGAAAAGTTATTGCATCAAAACGTACTTCAGTTCCATTAATTAACTGTTTCCTTACTTGTATTAGGTTCATCAGAGCAAACCAAATGAAGTTTGAATGGGTCATAAGTTGCTTGACAAATATCTTGAGTTCAAGTGTTTGATCAGCTTCTGGCGTTGAGCTTGGTATTGTGCTTTGTACATCAATTCTGTAGGGAGTTAAAAGGTGCTATAATGTCTCGGAAAGTCTAAACATTTTATTTATATTTAAAAGCAGGCCTATGCTCTAGGGGCACCCGGTGCCTCAGGTAACTAACTTCTAACCAGATAAACGTATTTTTTAGTGCTGTGCACCCTGGATCTCATCGTTTTGATCCTTTGGGCTATTTTTCTTAGCGCACAGCCTTGAAAAGATAATTTTAATTGTATAATTTATGATAATTATGCAAACAATATTGTTTTTATATTCATAATGTATTAATAGTAATTATGCATTATTACTATGCAGTTTAAACATACCTTTTCTCTCCATCAGGACTGTCCACTTTAACTTTCTTTGCGACAAAATGCTGCTTCAGCAAAACAGAACTGACCAGAAATCCAACCAGAGAAAAAACAGCAAGTATTGTGCAAAATACATGAAATGAGGCCATGTTGTCTCTGTCCCAGAATTGGTATGACAGAAACACAGACAACGAACCGCATCCGCCGAATATTGAGCAGTACCAGTTAAGAGCAGTGCGATCTTCTGACGACAGTGCCAGGTCGGCAAGTAAGGCCAGGTGGTTCAAGTCAATCATTGTTAAGAAGCCATCGTACAAACACAGGCAGAGAACAAACTGGATCGAAGGATGACACCAGCGGAACCAGATGCTTAAGAACGACAGTGTGAACAGTGGTCCATATTTCATTAATGCTCTGTGTAACAAAAAAACGCCAAAATTGTGTTTTGTAAACTCGAGGTGAGGAACACTTGCGTATATGGAAATTTGTACAAATATTTGTATTGCAATAAAAATGTAAAGCAACTGAAATTTATTTAGTTTGTGAGATTTAAGATGAGAAACTTAGACTCTCAATACTTAAGATATGTTCAACAATTATTGCACTTTTCAATAACAGTTCTAAACCTAACCAATCTTTGCATTTTTTGCTGCCGTCAATCATAATTATGGTGACAGCCAATGAATCTTGAAAATTAGAAACAAACAAACTGGATCAAAGTCTGGATCACTTAGCATTTTATGCCCCTGATGAAGGTTGGTTTTGTCCGTCCGAAAAATTGGGCTTAATTAAAATACCATCAGTTTCCAGCTGTTTGATCAGCCTTGAATCATTAAGTTTGGATCAAAGTCTACCAATCACAGCTGACCCTGTTGACCTTGTTGAAGTGAACTTCTGTTTCCTAAGAGGTCTGCTTGATGATTGACGGCAGTTAAAAATGTAATGCATGGTTCAATTCTACCTGCAACCATTCGGACAAGTCCAGCCCTTTCGGCCCAGGACTGGGGAATTGTTTTTAGGGTAGCCGGTTGTTGTGCCTACAAGTCGATTCGCCTACAAGTCGTTTCGCCTACACTGGATACTTGTTCAAAAAGTTTTCATACAGCACGCTACACATGAATATACCTCGTTCTTTAATCCATGAGCCGAAAGATGAGAGCTCCTACATGTACATGAATATACCTCATTCTTTAATCAATTTAATGCAGGCGAAACGACTTGTAGGCGGATCGACTTATAGGCAAAACGACCGACATCCGTTTTTAGCGGCCTTGGCCCGGGGGGTGGGGGTGGGGCAAAGCCAAAGTGCCTTCTCCATGTTAGTCCTAGTTCGCCTATCAGTTGACACAATTGTGCTGTACCGCACAAGGAGACAGCCTATTTCCAGGAAAAATCTGTAAAAATTGTAGCCAACAGGTTAGAGAAGAATAATCTTTTAAAATTTAAATGCTTTTGAAGGTTTTTTGCTTTCCCTTTATTGTTCTGTTCGCTGGCTGCAAGCTCCTTTCTTTCCTATTCTTTCGAGGAAGTGGCGAGACGTACAGGTTGGATTTTTTCCTTCCTTTTTCTTTATAAAATGTAGTCTTCATGATTTCTTATACTAGAAATATATACAGTCTAGAAAAGCGTTCAAATTCATGAGTAGACATGTAACAAGTCGGTCCTTATAATGACGATGTTGCAATAACAAGTGGCTAAGTCGTCAGAGGCAAGGGACTTTGCATTCGCTTTCAGAAACGTGTAGGTCTTGAAAAACGTCGTCTTTTGCTATTTTCACTGAAATCAGCATTTTTTATCTTGATTTTTTACACAAAATGACGTACTTGTGGTCAACAAAGAGTCCCGGGGTGGGGAATTGTCTTTTTCTGTGTGCCTGGGGTGGGGAATAGACTTCAAAATAAGAAAAAAGAACCTGGAGGTAACAGTCGATCGTGTCGTTTGATCGTCCGGGTGAGGATAGTCCTGAGAAGGACTGTTGTCGGTGACAGTGACTGACGTTTTGATAACCCAAGTGGAAGTCATCATCAGAGTCATGTGAGTTGTTTGGCAGTCGAATGTTACGACATCAACTACTCAAGTCCTGCAGCCAATAACATCAAGGCTAAACTGACCACTCAGTTTTCAATTACCAGACTTATTAATAACATTCGACTGACAAACAACTCTTCACATGACTCTGATGATGACTTCCGCTCAGGTTGTTGAAATGTCAGTTACTGTCACCGACAACAGTCCTTCTCAGGACTACCCTCACCCAGACGATCAAACTACACGTTAAATGAAACATGTAGTCTACATCTGTGGTCAACTCACCTAAAACGTTTCCGAACAATCTCTGGTTGGCTAAGGCCTGCCCTTCAAGAGAAATGTAAATTTTAATACATTTCATATTTAATGCTATTTAATCGCATTTAAAAACAGAGAGAAACCCATGCTCACGTCAAAAGCAATTGGCATATTTCTCAAAAAGTTGGCAGTTGTCTCCAATGGTCAGTAGCAAAGCACACCTTCATTGCACAACTGATGCTTTATTGCACAATGTAGCAGATTTTTGTATTGAGTTTGGGTCCTTTTTTTGTAGCCTGTTCTAGGTTAGCAAAATAAAAAGGTCTATGAGCACATGAAAAGCAAGATAGGAAAAAAGAGGGGGCCTGGGAAAGGCTTTCCGAGACTCATTCTATTTACCTTCACTAACTCTGACTACCTGGTCACCCCAATGGCCAGGAGTCTGGAAAAGGCTAAATTTTGCTGACACCTTTCTAGTCGTTCATACCGCTGCTACCAAACTGGAAATGAGAAGCGAGCGACTTTGAGAAAGTCTACACATCATGATGTGCCGTTTATTCGAGGACGGCATTTGTTAATATTTCTGGTCTAAAATGCAGCGTTTTTATTTATTTATTAAATGAATAAATACGGTAATTTTTGTTTTGATTGGTGAACATGCACATTTAACTTACTGGTTTTTTCCAAGTGCTCTGTGATCACTCAGCCATCCAAAGAGAGGGTCATTGAGAGAATTCCATATCAGAAATACAGCCTATGAATAAAATAAGAAAAATTATTTGAAGAACTCAAAAATAGCATATTTAGAACTTCTTACCTTTTTCATCTCCCTCCCCCTCCACTTACCAAATAGACACTACAGTATACACAATATTGACTATTGGCAGTGCTCAAAATTATAAAAAAAATCCAGGTTGCCCTTATGGCAAATCTATAGACAATCTCGGGCATCCAGCCCTAATTTCGAGCACTGCTACATTGGGCCATTATAAAGGTAATTATAGCAATAATATTGTAGCATACATACAAAAATAAGGGACACTGTCACGCTTGATTATATAATTTTTTATGTTCTAATTTCCACATTATTGTGCCAAATACCACCACATACACAAATAAAATTGATAAAAAGATTCCATAGAACAAGAAAGAACAGGTATTTTGGGGAATTAGTACAGGATTACAAGGATGGAAGTGGATTGCAATTCATCAAATTTGATTTCTGAACAGGATGTCCAGAATTCAAAGCTGAAATTCGGGTGAAATTTTGAATCTTTTAATAGCTATTGTTTCTTCTTAGTTGACATTTCTTTTCTTTCACGATTTTTACCATATTTCTCTCTCTTATTGCAAGGCAATACAACACGATTACAGCAAGCTACAGTCCATCCTTATTAGAATATGATGTATCAGGCGTCAAACAGAAATAAATAAAGTAGCAAGTACAGTTACCTATCAGAACTGTTGGAGGCTTTAGTCACATCATTAACTTAAAAGTCCTTCAATTAGATATTTGCATATTTCTAAGTCTTTTGATGAATTCCTTAAACCTTACTTCTTTTGAATATTTGCACTTTTGTGTATAAATGTAGTACTTGGCTACAATTAACAAGTAGATGCATGTCTATTCAGTAAGTGCCGTGATTTTTCCATCCTTTGAACAAGGCAGGCATGAAATTATAAGGCCAGGGGTATATCAACAAACATAATACAGTGTAAGGGTCATATACATGTACTACATTGTAACAAAAGCTTAGGAGATTAAAAGACATCTTGAAAAGGGTGCTAGGAGGACAACTGTAGGAAGAAAACTCACGAAAAGAATAAAATAATAACAATAATATGACAATAACAATCATAAATTATAATACCAATTACTTCACAAAGTAAGAATTTGTTAAGATCACTATTTGAGCATGTGTCAACTTTTGTCAACCATGAGCTTTGTTGTTACAGCATTATACATAGGGGGCAATGGGGGCAAGGGTTCCAGGGGTTCCGGAACCTCCTTTTTGAGCTATGACCACAGCTATAATGTCAAGAAGAAAAATTTATCGGGACCCCCTTTCTAAATTCTGAAGGATGGGGTCTTCACTTTTGAAGACAAAGAAAACAAAATCAAATAAAAAAGGCATCACATACAATATTGAGGGTTGCAATATTACAAGGATGTGTAAATTAGACAGATCATAAAAGCCTCCTGTGTATACGAGCCTCATTCTTAATGATATTCTAACTGAGTGAATAGAGACTACAGTATTGGTGAATTATGTAAAAGTATTCAACAACAATTAAGTTATTCATTCTTAATGTTATTACCATCTTGTCAGCCAGATTAGCAAGCCCCTTTTAGAAATGCTAGCTACATTTGGTGCTGCGATTATTGGAAATTAGAGCTCACAATGACTGAGGACCTAAAAACATACAAAAATGTCCTGTTTTTTTATGCCCCAGACTTCCCTAGAAAAGAGCACCTCTGGCACTCGATTTTTAATCGGACCAACAATACTACATAAGGAATCTCCTGCCTATACAACAAGGTTGGCTATGCCCCAGATACTTGGCATCTAAACGCCATCTAGACACAAGCTGACAAGTTCCCGTGCGCGTGCTGCTTCCAAAACAAGTCCTGAGGGACAAGTTGCTGTGACTATATGCCATGTATGACATGGTGAACTTTTTGTTAAAATCTTTGTCACTGTCACATAATTATATAACCATTATCAGTTCCACAAATTGAAACCAGTTTGAATTTCTACACCTGATTACAGCACACAACAAATAATTCACCATATCTCGTGAAGGAATTGTTGCAGTGACTCGTAAAATTTTCAACTATGACAAATTGTAGGGAAGTGTGTCTTGGTTTTATTGAAACTCCATAGAGAAAATCTGCTAACTCATAATGTTTGGAAGTTTAATCAGCATTATTTGGCCTTAAAAATCTGTCATGGATGTACCATGTCCGACCGGTTAGCTCAGTTAGTAGAATGCTGGACTACAGTGTGGGAGGTCTCAAGGTCGAGCCTTAAACCGGAGCAACAGTTAGGGTCTTAAAATAACTGAAGAGAACATGCCGCCTTTGCAAAGACATCTGCAAATGATTAGATGTTCTTGTATTCTCGGGTAAGGACGATAAACCATAGGTCCTGTCCTCTGCATCTTCATTGTTACGGTTAGTAACGAACTCGCACACTCATCGTAAAGAGTAGGGCATGGAGTTCCCAGGGTCGTGGTCTGGCTTTTACCTGTGGTGACGTCAAGGTTGGGAAATGCTTGTAGAAATTAACTGATAAAGCCACACTAAATCCGAGGGTAAATTAAGTTACTACTACTACAGTTTACTTGGAAAGTGTGTAACATACGTTCGTGAAGCATATCACTGGGCATGCATGGTATTAAAAAATACGGAGCCACCCTAATCACAATGGGAACCTGACATAAGAATCTAGACTTGAAACCATGGAAGAAGCCAAACTATAGCAAAACTTTTGTCCATAACCATTTCTAGTCTTGATGCTCTTCATGACATGTTCACCAATACCAAGATGAACCCAATACCAAGACGAACTGTCAGCAGAGGGGAAAATTTTGATGGGTGAAATGGCATTGGAACAGCGACAAAGAGTCAGAGATGGATGAAATAATAACAAAGGATAGACTTGTGTTGAATTTCTGACATCAAGGTGCAGGCATTTCAAAATAATTGGTTGAAAAGGTTTCAAATTAAGATGGAGAAGTCTGAACATGCATGACGTCCCCTCGCTCCCCCATCCATCAGGTTTTCTAACAAATTGGCAGTTCTGTCCTCGTGCACAGGTACACAAGAGCTGATACAAAAGACCAAACAATACACCACAGGTAACCAAAGACTCCTAAACAAAGAAAATACAATGGTTATTCCCTTGTGCACCAGTACATGAGGACAGAACCGAATTGGCTATCTCCCCAATTTGGATTTTGCTAGGTTCACATGTGTCAGATGGCTACTGAAACTCACATGAAACTAATGAATTGTTGTGTCTATGCTGACAAAACAGTCCAACACATTCAAATTATAAGATTAATAGATACAGGAAGATTATGTTCACGTCCACTATTATATCAAATGAGAAACAGTTCAATCATTTTAATTCTTTAGCTGCTACTAGATTTAAATTTGTTAGTGCATTTTACTTAATATATGGAATTAATTTTATTGTTTTAATTGTTGTTATATATAATTTTTATCAAAAATTAAGCCCAATGCGGACGTGAAATAATGTATGTATGAGTGAAATAAATGATAGTGCTATAACTGAACTAGTAAATCATAAATTGTAGATAGAAATGAGACGCGACTTCAGTTCTAATGACTCTGAATGAAGGTAAAGCCTAGCTCCAGCCTAGTGGCCCATACTGCCAGAGCTTATCCCGGTTTCATTAGCATTAAGCAGCTAGGAATATTTCTACTCCGCCGCGGATGGGATGCTAGTCCATCGCAGGGTTACCCCCAGCATTATGTCGTCAGTACCCATTTATACACCTGGGTGGAGAGAGGCACTGTTAGAGTAAAGTGTCTTGCCCAAGAACACAACGCAGTGCCCAGCCAGAGCTCAAACCTGGACCATCCGATCCGGAGTCCGGCGCACTAACCATTAGGCCACTGCGCTTCCAACTAATGACTCTGAATAAGCTAAGATTACTTCTACCCATAGTATGGAGTATCCCTCCATTAACCCATGTTCTACCTCTTGTCAGTTGTCACAAAGTTGCACAAAGTCGGATCGCTGATTTGAATAAGAATGGCAACAATTGTTGTCTCATTCTTGGACAGCTTTTGTGCAGGGTTACTCCGCCATAAGCTTCCATCAATAAATTCCAAGATTCAATGGAATTAAAGGCCATTTCCAGTCCGTACTGAGCAGTCTCAGGATTTGTTTACATTCGATGATATGTTACACTTCGGTAACTTCGTACATGAAGTTTTTGAGTCCGCCATTACGGATCGTTTTGTTTGGGAGTTTGCAATGAGCTGAAACGTCGGTTTAGAATATCGTCGAGGTTCGTCTACTCTTTATTATTGTTTTGCATGTATAGTGGATGCTAATAATGACGAAAAAGGTAAGTTTTTACCCCTAATTTTCATTTTGGTTTGTTTACATTTCGTCGTATGAGACTTGATAAACATTGCAGGCGGAGATTGCGCAGTACGGACTGGAAATGGCCTTTAAATCAGATGGTAGCTAGCGGTACCATTTCACAAGCGGATCGAAGTTAATGAGATAATCTGTTCGAACTGATATTGACTTAAGCTGCAACCAAAATGCGATCTCATTTCAAATTAAATGCTTGTTATTATTCTTGATCTGACTTTCCAAAACAAAACTTATTGTTTATAAACAAAGAAGGTACCTTATAATTTGACAAAAATATAAATCCGCTTACCTCTCCCAGCCAAAAGGAATTGCGATCAATCTTGTAGACTGAAACAAATATGTCCACGTAATACAATAGGAATACATTGTGAAGAATCGCTATGAAAAGCGACATAGAACCATACGCTAAGCGAACAGCAACGCTCTTGTGGTACATTATCCTTCGTTTAAATAACTTTAAATGAATAATATTTCTTTCTCTCTTAAACTGTAAGCCCGGCGTTTATCGATGTCTTATCGTAAAAATATTCGCCCTGGTTGCCAGGCCTTTAGTTGCTGCTGTTGTTGAGGGAGGGGTGGGTGAAACGTGCGTGAAACGACTTAGAATGACATATTTCGTTATTGATTTCCGGTTAATTCCGGAAAGGGCACCTATTATAGAGTGGTAAAGTGTGACGTCACAAATATTCTTCAGAAAGTACACTTGAAGAATAGAGGGGGTAAGTTTCTAAAGAAACTGTGGTGCTGCGTCGGTGGGAAGTATAACAATATAATTTGGTTTTATCAACTGGGTTGATAATGTCAATTGGCCACCGTAAAGAGATTCAAGAGCTGACGTTTCGAGCGTTAGCCCTTCGTCGGAGCGAATGAAGACACTTGAAGAATGCCCACTTGCCAAAAATCGGCATCTTATTTCAATTTGGGGGTGAGATACTTTCATGCTTCAGTGACTCCATACAAAAACCGTTTAGAACAGAGACAAAATTACAAGGATTTGTATGGAGTCACTGAAGCATCAAAGGGCTAATATCTCACCCCCAAATTGAAATAAGACGCTGATTTTTGACATGTAGGCATTCTTCATCGTGTACTTTCAGAATATCTCGGTAAATCCCATAATTTCATAAATTTAGTTTTTGTGACGAGAAACCATTCATATTAAAATGTAACACAAACATAACTGCAAGGCTGATACTACGTGAAAAAATTGACTTTGCGAGACAACAACCCGACAGAAATCGATAAAGCAAGGCTGCAACCGTGGCTGGAACTTGTCAGCACGGTGTAGCAGTTTTAAATGAAACAAGCCAGAAAGCTCAAATAAAATGCAACAAAACCCATGCCCTATCAAGTTCCGTACTTTGAACCCGTCCGCCCCCCGAATCACGCGCCGCCATATCACGCGTTTCAGGGAGAAAACAGGCAAAGTATCGAATTCTTGTCTCGCAAAGTCAAAATGTAGATGGCTAAACCATCTCAACATTGAAACGCATGGGCAAAACCATGCTTAAAAGGCACAGAATAATCGGATCTGTAAAGACCTACGGCCCCAAAAGTAAAGACCGCGGTCCTTTGCAGTTTTCACGTCCATATTAAAATGAATTTGACATGGCAATAGACGTGCAGGTAAAACTCATTTTCGCACTTAGACTCGTTTTGAAACAGAGGCAAAAGATAACTCGGAAATGGTTACACAAAATCAGAGTTCTGTCGGTTCTTGTTGAAGGAAACTGGAAACGAATAATGCTCAGTCACTGGTGACCAAAGCGACTACATGTATAAGAGTTTGTATGAGACTTTGTATGGATTTAAAATTTAGCTGAAAATGTCTCCCTTTCCTTTGGAAAGCTTTGATAAAGTTAGTTAACAAACAGACGTCAGCTTGTTGTGGTACGTCCTCTAATCGACCACGAATTTCTTCATCACATTGTTAAAGTTTGGGCAGCTCATGAGGCCGCCGAGGCCGAGTAAAATGTGTAATAGAAGAGGGTCTGGAAGGGGGGGGGGGGAAAAAACAAATGTCAGCTGTCAGTTAAATTTTAGGCTATTTGTCAGTTGACAGTTAAATTTTGGGCCATTTGTCAGTTGTCAGTTAAATGGCTGTTAATAATTAACTGCAGATTTTAATAATTTCTTGAGGACCCAAATAAACTTAAACGTCATGTAGTTAGTTAGACCATTAGGTTCCTCGTGGAACAAAGGGCGGACACTGTACCTCGTGGAACAAAGGGCGGA